>ML780664.1:117714-137116 GCA_009831015.1 Picea engelmannii | reverse complement strand
TGCGTACTACTCTTCAAAGACCCTTGCTTTCACTGCCTACTCCTGGCATTGGTTCTCAGAGGAAACTCACTTACTTAAGTCCACACTAGGCATCTCAATAGATTGACTTCCTCCATGGAATATATTAAGGATTTATAAAAAAATCAATGTTAATGAAGTCCATGTAATAGAATATTTCCAAATTTAATGAAATATGTGTTTAACTGTACAGTCCGTACAACTTGACACGGCAGGGTACAACCCCGCACTTGGCAGGTGATGCATCAGTGTTGAGTTGGCAAGTGATGATGTGGAAAATGATGATTTGGCAAGTGTTGACGTGGAAAGTGTTGAGTGGTAGACATGTGGGTGAATGATTTAAAGACACATGGCATTTTATTGGCAAATTGGGTGGTTCCACGTGGCACCTTGGTATAGTTTAAAAGTTATGTGGAGTTAGCGAGAATCAAACCTTGGACTTCCCACACGGTGGAAATTTTTGGCAAGGGTCGCCCAACCGACACGCCCACACATTGTTTCTTACTATATAATATGTTTATATATATTTAAAATTGCAATGTTGTGAGTTTTGGCGAGGTTTGGGCAGGGGCTTAGCCCTAGCCCCCGGTTATGTGTGTCTCCCCATACGACCTCAACACACAACGTACGCGCAGGGTTTCAAATGGATCCTCCATACATATGACACTTGTCACTACCAAAAACGCTTGAAATCAGATCTCTCACTATGCCTGACACTTGTCACTTCCCACACCATTGCAACGGGTTCCCAAATTTGGTGTGGGATGTGGTCACATGGAACCACGTGTCCAACACCTCCACAGATTGGGGACTAGTTTCCCTAACCATGCGAAATTTTGGTGCGATTTGTGGAATATGGCACAGGTGATGGGTATAGGCACTGGAAACACCCAAACGTTGGGTTACACACACAGGAGGTGAGAATTGGCGAACTAGGGACAATAATCTTGAAGGGGATAACTTGCAGGAGGTCTATCTTCTTCGTTTTTTGGCCAAACCAGGTGCCGAAAAAGTCTAGATAGGGGTTTTGGGATGTTCTGAAGACATTGGTACATGTTTCAATAATTTGGAGACTTCTATTGCAGGTTTTTCTATAGGGAATTTCTAGAGAGCTTCAAGTGGACCAGGGCCACCAGTGAAGGAGGCCATGTCCAGGGGAGCCAAAGTCCATTTTCAGTGACTAAATAGTCATCATTGGCTAATTGATATGCTCTGAACTCATTGGAATAGGTTGCAGAGGAATTTGAGGAATTTTACAGGTGTTTTAGCCATAGGTAAGCTCAGGGAAGCTCAAGGCCACTAGTAGATGAGGTCATGCCTAGATGAGCCATGGTCTGTTTTTAGAGATCTAATAGTCATTTTTGGGGTTTTAATGTATTCTGAACACATTTTTACAGTTAGTAAATCCATTGGAGTTGCAAAAAAACTTGTAAAGTAAATTTGAAAAACTAATCCCAAAGAGCCTAGTCCATTGATGGAGGCTCAAGGAGATGTAGCCTAGTTGGGGGTGAAATCCTTTATCATGTTGTTGTTGTTGTGAGTTTTCCGGTTATGATTTGCTACAATTTATGTTTGTTGTTGTATTCTTTAAACAAAATATTTAACCTTTAAAAAAGCCTCACACATAAACACCTAAAAGGAGCCTAAACTTGGAACATAAATCCTCTTGCACAACTAAGACATTGAGCAAGATCCTGAAGCTTATTTTAATGGAATAGAGGGCGCTTGCATAGAAAAACAAGTCAGCCCCCTATTTTCAGATCAGGTGGTATCAGAGCATAGTTTTTCTCATGAGATTGCCATTGATAGCTAGAGATTTAGTTGTTGGTATTATTGTGCAAGTTTTGTGTTGAATTTTGACACCTTTCAAGGATGGGGGAAGCTTCAAACAGTGAGAGTTCTCATACATATTCATTAGCCAAGTTCTTTGACAAAGATATGTTGAAGGAGTTTTTAACCATGATAAATATGGTGCAAGAGATGTGGGAAGATAGGAAGGAGAGCATTGTCCTTCAAGAGTAGATGATGGCCATGAAGGAGGAGAAGCACCAACTTCTTGAAAAATTGCATGAGATCGAGACTTGGCTCCATGAAGCAAAGGAGACCCTTACCAGGTATATGCATGAACATGAGGTATGTAGTTCTCATTTTTCTTCAAATTACTCTCAACTTGAATGCTTTGGTGTTTTTGAAAATCATACTAGAGGAAGAGGGTCCAAGTTATTGTTAAAAATGGGATAGGAAGGTAGAGGGTTAGGCAAACATGCACAAGGCATTGTTGATCCTATTGTTGTTGAGGAGAGGCCCAAGTATTGGGGTCATGGATATGAAAAGAAATATGGATCATATTCCAAAGTTGAGGAGACAAGGGAAACAGTTCCAAGAACAACGTTTCTTGCACGTTCAATCCCTCAAGCATGCAAAGTGTTTGTTCAAGATGAATGAAAATGTGTGAAACAAGAGAGTTGTGAAAACCATGAGGACAAGAAAATTGTTGATGGTCTTCAAGAAGGCGATAAAGGTGAATGTTAAGGGTATATTTCTTCCTGTAATTCAATTGCTTTTGATTATGTTGCGCATGGTAAATTTTCATGTAAAAATGGGAGGAAATCTCCATGTACATATTGTGGTTTAGATAACCATCATGTTTCAAGATGTTGGAAAACATTGACCACATTCAGGAAACTTTCCAAGCAAAGGCAACTTGAAAATAAGATGCAAAAGATTTGCATTCACTGCCAGAAGAGGGGTCATCTCATTGACCAATGTTGGACATTGAATCCAACCACTCATTCACAACACATGAAGCAGATGGATAAAGAGACTGGAAAGAATGGAAGAGGAGATTCCATCATTGATGTGAGTCAATATGATTCACAAGAAGAGGATTTTCAGCAGGAAAAGTCACCATTGAATTAGCTTGGTAAGAAATGGTTAGATTTCTTAAACAAGTAAGGCTTGCATTTCTCTGTTTGTAGATCCACATTTCAGCCTTATGTATGCATTACAAATATGTCATTGATGGTCAGAATCAATTGTATCTTCAATGGATGAACTAATTGTTAAGGAGTGATTTTTAGTGAAGGTTTTTGAAGAGATATAAACCTCCCTAAAAAGTGACTTTTAGGGGCAGTGCAAAACTACCTCGAAAAAGTGACTTTTAGGAGCGGTTCCAAATTGCTGCCAAAAGTCATTTCTTGGGGGTAGTTTGGAACTACCCCTAAAATTCAGTTTTAGGGGAGGTTTATATCTCATCAAAAAATTTCACTAAAAGGCATGACTTTTAGCAGTCGTGCCTTTATGGGGATTTTTTCCAGAACCCCCACTAATGCTAAAACCCTTGCCAATTCCACTTTTGGAGGCGGAAAATTACTGCCTCTAAAAGTGTTTTTTGTAGTAGTGACCAAGAAGATAAATTATCATTATGGAACCATCACTAAAGAGTTTCCACCTTTTGTGAATGGTGTGCCTAAGTGGGCACTCATTTTTATTGTAATAGAATTTCCCTTGATCCTGATAGAGTTTCTTTTATTTATTCAGGATATTATGAGCCTATTGTGTGATTTTAAAGTGTGTTTTATTTTGAACAAGATGCATAATGGGAATGTGTGTCTATGTGGATGATAATGTTAGATATTTTGTTTGATGAATATATAGTGGGGTTGTTTTGGGATTGTGATAGACTTTATCTAAATATTTACACACCTATTTTGATGGTTTGTTATGAAAAGGATAACATGCATACATATTGTTGACCAAAATTTGGTCATCTATATTTTCCCTCTCTTGGATTCATAAAATCCTTGATACCAAAATAATACATTCTTTTGAACTTCTATAGGTTGATTTTGTAACACTCAATCTCAACTTCTCCATGAATTTTTTGGATCAAAAATCCGAGTTCATATGCTCAAGATATCCAAGTTTAAAGTTTAAGCAAAAAATGGCACACCTCTTTCATACTTAGTCTCATTTTCAAAATCTTATCCTCTCCTCTCCTCTTTTATTTCATGCTCAACACTTAGAATTTTCACTCAACATCTTTATCTCCATACTTGACCTCACTCTTCTACCATACACTCCACTAGGCTCCACACTTAGGCATTTTTGAGACTCTTCCCTCATATCCTATCATCGGGTTTGCGGGTTGGCGGACTCATATCCTTACTTCCATCACCTTCCCATCCATGTGAAACCTCCATGCTCCTAAATCCACTTCCTACACTTTACCTTACCACCTACATCACCCTACATCACCCTTATCCCTCTGCCACTTACAAATTACCCCCTCCCCCTCTCATCTCCTTACCCTCTCTCTACTTATTTTTTGTTAAAAGTAATATAGCTCACGGGAGGGCAGACACCAGTCATCCCTCACTCCCTTACTCACCTCACTCCTCAACCAACCAACCCATCCTCATAGCCTACAAACTACCCCCTCGACTTCCGCTACCCACAATTTTCCCTTCACCTTCCCTCTCGTACATCCTCTCATACTTAACTTATTTTCTCAAGTTTCATTACATTACATTATGAACCAATAAGATCCTTCCACATGGAATCGTACAATGTTTGACACATAGTGACATATTATTGTTTATATTTGGCATCTAATGAGTTTTTGACATGTGGGATATGACTCGACAATGATTGAGCGACGACTTAGTGTTGACTGGGAATTTTGTGACACATTGCGACATATTATTGTTTATATTTGGAATCTAATGAGTTTTTGACATGTGGGATATTACTCGACAATGAATCAACGATGTCTCAGTGTTGAATGGGCATGAGGTGGATGAGGGTGGGGTTCCAAAAATTATTATTTTATTCAACAATTTTCCAAGGGCCAAATCTTCCAAGCTCCATGATTTATTCTCTTCTTTGTTTCTTTCTAAGTGCATGAAACACTTAGTATTATATGATCCAAATGGATGTCAGTGGCCTCCCACTTATTCCAACTGGTTCATTTTGGCAGTTTTCCAGTTTGGTAGTTTTTTCCTAGTTTTCGGGTCCCTAACTTGCAGGGCCGTTTTGAGGCCCTAAACTACGTTTTTAGGGCTCACCACAATTAAAAATTCCCTTTGATTGATCACGAAAAAATGTGTAGTCTTCAGATATACCTTTCCAATGGGCTACCGTGCGCCTAAAAGAAAGATTGTATGCAAAAGTTATGACCCGAGAAGTTGATGTACTAACTTACCCAAACATGGTCCACATGACTTTTGCCGCTTCATCTCCTAGGGATAGGTTTTTGGATGTCTAGGGTTTTTGACATTCTTGTTCACTGTAAAAAGGCCTTTAGAGCCTCATTGTAATCATATTTTTGTGAATGAGCATGGTTGTCACATCTCTTCTCAGAGATAATCTTCCACCATTCTAGCAAGCTTGTTTTCCGCTACATTTTATAGTTTCAACTTATTTCCTTATTGAATAGAAAACCTGTGTTACTGTATCTATGTTATTCTGTTTTAAGCATCTTTTAATAATCTGTATTCATTTCATTCTACTCATAAAATTTAGATCAGTGGTATCATAGCAGTCTTCTCCTTGTCGTCTTAATGCATGTCCCCAACGAGGTCAAGGTACAAAGAATTGGGTCTTGAGGTTATTTCTCTTGAGGAAAAATCTCTCAGACACCCAAACAACCTCTCATGGCAGGAGAAAAGAAAGATGACAGGACAAGAGATACTTTCAAAATGTTCCTTGAGGAAACCCTCATGCAACAGAGGAATGAGATGATGGATAGTTTCGCTCAAATCCTTCGGCGGTTACTAATAGGTGACACATCTTCCACAAGCAAAGGTGTCGCCCCCTTCAAGGTACAAATCAACTTCGATATTCCTATATTTGAAGGTCATATAGATGCATATGGTGTAGACAAGTGGTTGAATCTACTAGAAGATTATTTTTTTATTCATAACTTTTCAAATAGAGAAAAAATTACTTTTGCGCTCCTCAAAGTCATTTCCCATGTCAAATATTTGTGGGAAAATTTATGTGAGCAAAGGGAAACAGATGAACCCTCATCATTTATAGTTGCGGCCACCTGGGAATCCTTCAGGGATGCTATTTAGGAAAAATACTAACCTGTCGGAAGTTATGACGACTTGTATACCAAATGGACCACACTGCGGCAAGCAAGAGACCAAGCAGTGCTAGATTTCACAAATATCTTCCATGCCCTGCGCACCAAGTTGGGTATCAAATATTCAGAGCAAGAATTGGTGATCAAGTATCATGGTAATATGCATAGATACATCAATACTGAAATGGGATTTATGGACATCGCGTCCTTTGGCACGACCTATCGATATGCCATCAAAATTGAGAAGAAGCTTAAACAAAAGACGTGACAATTTGGGCCTGGGAACCCCTCGCAACAAAAACCAGGAAAGGGCGACCCCAACCTATAGAAAAAAGGATAGAGTAAATATGGACAGTATTAGGAAAACCATTCCAAGTTGTAAGAAAAGAAGGACACCAAAAAGACAAAGAAGGATACCGGGAAGTGGTATGACTTCCATAAAATCCCTTTAAATAACACTGTTGATTGCCGGTTGAAGCAGTTGTTGGTGGCTGAAGTGAAAGCCTTTGAATCAGATGTGGGTTCTGACTCTGATTCAGAACTAGAAAGGGGAATATGGATCACTGATGTGGAACCCAGTGCCACCGTTGCTACCACCAATATCTATTCTGGTGAACCAGACAAGATGGAAGAAGGAAAGTGCCTTTTCCATTCACAGATGTGGGTAAAAGGCACCCTGCTGCACTTCATCATTGATAGCAGTAGCCAGAATAACCTCATCTCAGTAGAGGTCGTCAAGCAGCTAGCCCTGCTGACAATGCCACACATGCAGCCCTACACCATTGTTTGGCTCCGTAAAGGAAGAGATCTCTGTGTCAGCCAATAGTGTCGACTGTCGTACGACATCAAGCCCTTCAAATACGAGGTATTGTGTGATGTTGCTCCTCTCAAAGTTTGTAATGTTCTTTTGGGCCAACGTTATTTATGGAAATGTCATGTTGTATATGAGTCTAGGACTCATAGTGTTATTATTACTTTGAATAGGAAATTGTACAAGATACCTAAGGTAGTCCCTCCTAGTATTATTTCCTAGATCTTTGCCAAGCAATGCAGGAAAGTCATCTCTTAGACTGGAAAATTTGTCTTCTTCGTGATTCACTCTCAGAGTAAGAAAAAGATTGCATCCACATCCAGGGCCTCCGTGACCGATCTCTCCACACAATAGAAGAAAGTGGATAAGGTCATGGAAGAATACTCAGATATCTTCTCCTCTCCTACCTCGGTACCTTTTCACTTCTAGGTCAAGCATCCCATCGATCTAACCCCAGGTGCACCACTACACAATGGGTCGGTGTTGGCCCTTGATTATGGAAGAAAGCAAAGTTTAAGGAAGAAAGGCAAAGTATGAACTACATAGAAGGCACATTTTCTGAGATTGGGTCAAAGTGGTCAATGAAGTGGAAAAGAAGGAGCAAAGTAATGGAAAGCAAACCATTGAACGATAAGATTGAGGAAGATAGATCATCAAGGAAGATGGATCGTGGACAACTCAACAAGTGTAAAAATCCACCAATATATGCTTTGGAGCACCTCGTGGGAAAGAAGGAAAGATAGGCAGGTGAAGCCCTAAAAACATGGGTCAAGTGGACCTAGGGTTTTAGGCATCTAGGGTTTTGGAAATTAGGGTTTTGACACTTAGGCTTTAGTCTAAGGTCGTCTGAGAGTGATTTTAATGTATAAATAAAGACCTAGATGAAAGAAGAGGGGTTCCTCATTAGTTGGTCATTGTGGTGAAGAGAGCGAGCATTTTTTGTGTGTGAGTGTGTCTTGGATTGTAATATATTCAACTGGGTGAGAAGATTGACCCTGCAGTTGGGTGCGCAGGGAGGTGAGAGAAAGAAAGAGAAGGAGAGAAATAAATCTACAAGAAAAGTGTGAAGATAGAACTATATGTTTTCATATAATATAACAAGAAACACAGTTCTGTGGACGTAGCACTAGGGAGAGGCTGAACCACATATATTTTGTTGTTCAATGTGGTTGATGTTGTTTTATTTGCCTTCTGTTATACTGTTGATGCATTGTTGTGTTAGATATGAGATAGAACTGTGTGAAGTAAGTTTAATCTTGGTAAAGGATAACTAGATCTCGGTGTATTGTTCTTCTGGGTTCCCTTGCATTTCCTCTTGTTGTAGACACTTGTGTCCTGCAACCCCCTATTGCTACTTTCGATGAGACTTCATCTACTTCAGAGGTGTTGCTGAAAGGGCCGACAGTTAGGGTTTTGTTGGTGCATTTTTGAAGCATTGAACCTCGGGCTTGACCATGTTCCGACAAATGGTTCTGTTGTTGGGACCGAGATATTTTTGAGGGAATGTTAAGGTGGTTTCCATTGAAGACATAGATTCATAAGTGGATAGAAGAATAAGAAAAAGACTTTGTTGAAGCCCAGAACAAGAACCCTAATCTTAGTACAGAGGATTTGTTGGGAAGGTATATGTTTACTGATATACACGAGATTTTCTTTGGAGGAATCCATAAGGATCTATACGTGTGGTTAGCCAAACTAACATATACCTAGTTTGAAGTCAGATCTAGATCGCTTGTGGTTTGGACGTCAGTGCGGATAAAGAAGGTCAAGGGAGTTGATAACATCGTATCAAGAGCAATAGATCAATGGTTTGATAGCACTATTGGAGGGTACTTCACCGAGTTTTCTATTGAGAAAGTAGAGTCATATAGCCAAGCAGAGAGATATTTCTTTAAGGGGACTAGAGGAAATTTTTTACACTTTTTTTAGGTTGAAGATCAAGATGCTATTTCATGAGAAGAACATCTTGAAGATACAATAGTTGGTTAGATTGAAAAGATGATGTTCAAAAATTCAAACAATGACAATGACTATTGGGTCTGCGATATGGTTAATTTAATGATGTTGATTAGATCCTTTTTGGCCAATATTGTATGTGCGTTTTCTTGTTTTGAAGAGATTTGAAGAGTTTTTGTGTTAAATCATTGTGGTTCATACCAGGTATGTATGATTCATGTTTTATGATGATTTGGAGTATAATTCAACATGTTTTTATGATTTCAAGAAACTAATTCACGTTCTGTGTGTCATAGGGAAAAATCCGAGGTCGTTTTTGCATCCAACACTCCATTTGGTACTCCATCCAGTACTTCATCCAACACTATTACAGGAAGTTAACTTAAATATTTATTTTTGGGAGGATGAAGTGGAATCTGAAAAATCTGACACATGAGTTTTGTGCGCAATATGCCCAATTAGGTCAAAGGCAAACCATTTCCTGAAATTCTAAATGGATTAAGAGCAGTCTGTGGTTTTCAATTCTGCATCCGATACTCCATCCGACACTCCGTTCGACACTCTGTCCTGCACTAAAACTATGGGCAAGTTGGCGGTTATCATATCAGCGGACAGTGATGAGAAAATAAATGACATGGGTTTTCTTCGTTCTCGTGGCCTCCATATACTGGGCTTCTAATAACTCATATTGGGTTGTTATACTCAACGTTTATTGGCTCACTTAGTTTCTAGGAGTCACCGACGGTTAAAACACATTTAATGTAATTTGTTGTTTTTAGAGGAGTTTGACCCTCCCAGTTGTTGACCTCTCATCTTGTAAATCTATAAATACCACCTCATTGGCCAAAAAAATAGTTAGGGAGAAGATCAAAAGAATAATTAATCTTTGTTTTGCCAATTCCAGACATATTTGCTAAAACTATGTAAAACTGTGTTTTTGATTTTAAATGTTGAAATTGTGTTAACTAAGTTCATGATTTGTCCTTGAAGAGTAGCCACGACCTGTTGGGAGGCCCACCAACAGTCTAGTTGAATACTTAGACAATTACCTTATGAATTCATATAGTGTAATCGTCATTTCTTTTGTTTCTTGTACATGAGTTTTATTATATTTATTTACTGTGTAAATTGTTGTTCATACTTTAATTGTTTCAGTTCACTTTTGCAAGTTATTATGGAGGCTAGTGTGAATATGAAATGACCTTTTAATTGATAGGAAATAAACTTGGAAGTTTAGATACTAACCCCTCTTTGTAATTAGATGATATTTAGATTTTTCATATGCTGAAATAGAGTTTAAAAACATAGTTAAAACATAGTATTTAGTTCATGGTTTCTTTGGAAAGTTTCGGTGGATGGATAGTTGTTAGTTTTAGTTTTCATTTCCAGTTTGCTTATCTAATTTCTGTTTAAATTTGCTTATCTAGTTGTTATGTAGTTTTCTTATTTAATTTCTTGTCATATGTTGTTTTAAGAGTATTTCTTCATTTGCAATTTAATTTGTTAAAAAATAATTAGTCTCAATTATTTCATGCAATTTCCTTTTCTAGATTTAGGTTGCAATTTCAATTCAAAGTTGATTATTGAGTTTAGTTTTCAGTCATGAATCTAAGTAGTATGGATTTTCTTAATTAACATAGAATGCAATTGAATTTCATAGAATAGTAGTTTTTCTATATTGTTGATTATTAATGCATGATTGAACAATCACATGGATATGCAGGATAGTTGATGTTGCTTCTATAATGGCTAAGTTCTCACTAGATTGTATAATTCACACTTTTCACTTTTCTATTGAAATCAATATTGAGTTTATCCCTCTTGAATTATTGTTACTTGTTAAATGTCATCGTGATATTATAAGACATCGGAGACATAATCATCAACACTATATTTGAGTTTTCTTTCTTTTATAGATTAGAAGATAGTTTCCTTGCTTTTGTAAGTTAGATAGTCTTCTTGCTTCGGTAGATTGAATAATAGTTTTCTTATCATAGATTAGTTGTTTTTTACTTTTATTGTCATGATGCTTTCAATTTAGTAGATTAAGATTTCCTTTCATAAATTAGAAGTAATTAGGAAGTTTAATTTAAGAATAGAGTTCAATTGCTTATTAGTTTGATTAGTTTATTATTGAGTAATCTTGATTAGTTTTCCTGTTGTAAAAGTTATCATAGGTTAGCGAGTTGTTTTCTTGCTTGTTTAATTTATTTAATAGGGTAGTTGCCTTCTTTTCTATTTTGTTTTGATAGGGTAGTTGATTGTCTATTTACTTGCTTTCATAGGATAGTTTCTTATTGAATTTGAGTGGGTTAATTAAAGTAGTTTGTTGTTGTTATTGCTTATTAGGTATATAGTTTTCTTTTTCTTATTGTCATGATTAAGTTAATTTGATTTAAGTAGGGTTTTCATTTTATTTCTTAGGATTATCCATCGATCCTTTGTTCAAAGGTTACTTAGGGTAAAAAGTTTAAGTTTCTTAGTAGGGTTTGATCATTAGTAGTCTTTGCTTGAATAGATTAGTTCTCATATAGCCCTTTCCTTAGTTAGACTATACTACCTCTAGCCTTTCTACCTTGGCACATATAGTGCTACAACTCTAAGTTTACTTACCCTGGGTTGACAATTTAATTTAGGTTTTTTAGTGCATATAAAACACCCATCATTTTTGGCTCTGTTGTTGGGGAGTTGTCTCAAGGTAGGAAATAGTTAGGAAATAGATCCTTTCTAAACCTTAACATTAGTTTGGTGGCAGGGGAACTTTAATATGAGAGGTAAGAACCTGCGCATATGCTATAGTAGGTTACCCCAAACCCAATGGTGGTTTTTCTTTTTCTTTTTATTTTCTTTCATGAACAAACCTAGAGAACCAAAAGGTAGATACATTAAATCTAAATCATACCTTTCAACCAAGGTTCCTTTCGATCATTTTGGGGGAAGGAACATTCCACTCATAAATTTTGCAGACCGATACTGAAAAATAGGAATTAGCTCAACCCAAAGAGCTAAATTAGTCTCTAAAGAGACTAACACAGGGGGCACTATAGAACATAAAATTGAAGCATCGGTAATAGTGGGATAGGAGACAAAACCACTCGAGCCTTTCGCAGAACCAAACAATACAACCTTTGTTTTCTTACCACCATCATGAGATCCTAACTTTGAAGACATTATAGACCATGAACAAGTTAATACCTTGTTTGGTATTTTAGCCAACATAATTGTCTCTCAAGTTGACACATAAACTTTGGCACCAATAATCTCAATCGGCCTGAGTAGAGTCCCATACACCCAAACAATAGGAAGACCTTAACATCAGAGGGATACCTTGTTCTCTTCAAGAATAAAACCACTTTAGTACTCTTTGTTTGGAAAACAAACCAATATCGATGATCATGAGGATCACAACAATGTAAGACAGGAGGAGAGAGAAGAAGCTAGAAACCAAACCGAAACTACCTTCGGGTTTCCAATTTTGGACCCCCACACCTATGCAAGCGTGTTTTGTTTGGTTTGCACAAATATTCTTTAAATATGTATTTCATCTTTTAGGTAGTTGTTATTAAAAAAAATTCTTAAACAATCTATAGTAATATTTTTGTTTTGGGTGTTTTAAGAACCCTAGACACTAATCCCTATGTGAGGCAGGATCCATCAACCAAAAAAATGAACTAAGAAGCAACCATTAACTTGAGGGAACTTTCTCAAATGCTAGCAACAACATAGATTTCTTCTTTTCAAGAAACATATTTTAGCAATAACCAAAAGTGTGTCTACCTCTCCAAAAATATTAGAAGAATCAAGGTCCCATGAGCTACAAAATGATTTTCCTTGCAAAACTGTGACGAAAGATGAAAACTTATGGACTACATCTGGTGGAGAGAAATCACTAAGACCTGAGATTGAGGATTTCTCAACATCCATCTCAACGGATCCTTTATGTACTTTAGAAATAAATCATCCAAAAGAAGAGGATCTGCATAACATGATGAAGGAGAGCATAAAAATTATTGTTGATAAACATCAAGATTACATTGAAATTTGGTTTCAAGAGGTCATCTGGCCACAATACTATTCTCTTCTTCAACACCTTCTAATGCCAAAACAACTAAGTTGGTTGGTTCTTCATATCCAGGTAATCACTGCGATAACTTTTTCATATGCAAGTATGGGTATGTTTCTTATCTTGCTTCGCACATGGTTACATTGGAAAAGTTCTTACACTTGAATAAATATTTTCCTTTCTTTTTAGGTAGGGTAGGATAGTAAATAAAAACTGCACGTTGTTAGTTTATCTTAAAGTATAGTGGAACCTCATTTTACATTTTATTTTTAATAAAAGAACTATGAGATACATGTTTCGGTGACTTGATCTCATTGATATTTTAGAGTATGGTTTTTGACAAATAGTCCTAGAGATTTCTACAGGTATTTATTTCACCAGGAGTAGACAATTTCAAGGAGATATAAAATAAGATTTTTTCTTCAAAACATTGTTGTACTTGAACCTTGTTGTCTGCTAAGCATCAAATGAATAATGACTTTCTGTAGTTAGCCATGTTTTTGAAAAAGATTTTCATCTTCTTTCTCTCAAGGCATATTAAGAAGCAACTGCTCTTGAAAACCTTCACTACTGTATAAGGAAGTGATACCATAACCATCAATCCTAGATGTCTCTCGTATACTTTCAAAAAGAAAACTGAGTAAATAAGTAAAGTATCTTTATTAAAGAGTAATAAGGAGGTCTGATTAGTGGTTAGTCATGGAAAAATCACAATAACTTACAAAAGAAGAAAGTGATTTGAGCCTAAAGATACCTTTCTGTTATTTCCCAATGGTACCATCCACTACACACTAAAATACTTGATTATATCATATCTTTAGATAGGTTACGTATTCTTAAGTACCCCTTACATTAGCACAATCACTAAGGAATATATATAACGAAAATTCATCCTCCAAAATAAATACCATCCCAATAAAAAGAAAGAGGTCCCCCCATCTTCTTGCATAAAACAATATTATACTAAAATCTTAAAAGATGGAGGGCCAGTCTCTGAGGGTGTAAGAGGCTAACCCCCCTGGATACTGAAGAGATCTACTGGCATTGCGTACCGGCCTGTGGTATGACAAGGTAAACCTACCAGAATACTAAACAGGCTTGCTGGCAGCGGAGCATTCTATCTAGCAAGGATGGTAATCTGAGAAAAATAAATAATAAATTTAAACGTGTCCTCATGTAAAACATTACTTGTAGACAAAGACGACACGAAGTATGTATGGTTAAGCTAAGGTTAATTAAATCCATAAATTTTCCATTGGGAACTAACTTTGAGACTATCTTGAAACTCTCTTTCCTACCTCTTCTTATCTATATATAGGATATCTTATCCTATAGGTGGGGCCATCTTTTAAGAATCTCGTCAGACCAATCTGTGAAATTTATCTCTACACTTAACATGCTATAAATCTTCCGCTATTGGGAGAACTGACTGGTTTCCTATATTTTTTATTGTGAGGTGTCACAATAATTAGGTGTGGGGGAGGGGTTCATGAGTTGACAAATGATAACAATGCCTAGAAGAAGTAAATCTTTGTAAAAGTTTTTGTATATTGTTTTCATAATACAGGTTATTACATCAACAATCATTTTATTTCTTCAAAATGCTAATTCCATGTGTGTTATAAATTTTTGTACATTTTCTTAACAGACCACTTAACTGGTTTATTGTCGTTATAGACTATTCATTACAGAGTCATGATTACATGCCTTATAAAATGTGAGATAGGTGAATGGATTGTGTGAGCACGATCGAAAAAATAATAATAATGGAACACTCTTATCCTACCTCTACTCCTATTCACTATTTTCATGGTCTCTGAGGAATCAATTGCCTCAGCCACAAATATCCCAAGAGTTGGAGACCACTGGTTTAAACACCAGTAGTTTCCAAGAGAAATATATAAGCGTGTTTTCAAACCCGAATTTCAGGACATCTCTAGAGGTAAGGGATACTCCAAAGAGTGGATAAAAGAAGAGATAATCAACCCTCTCATAGTCATCACCAGATTGATCACATGTGAAGGTAGATATTCCGTCTTTAAAGCATGTCACTTTCGATTATTAGCTCACTTTCAGTTTAATAATCCATTGAATTTTCCCTTTTACTTCTTAAAGAGTCTCGAGAAGATGTCTTCCCAAGTAAGGAAGAATGTAACTAATCCCCATAACAAATTATTTCACCATGGCCTTATCAAACTAGTTGTCTTAGCCAAGTTGGAGAAAACGTGGGATGAGTTCATTTACCAATTTGCAAACCCTCATATTACAATCAAGACTAGCAAGAAGACACTTGATCTAGAGACTGTTACTCCACCCAAACCCTCATTCTCAACATATTCCTTTAGCAGACCAAAATTCCAAGAAATGTGTTGATACCCCTGGAACCTCATTGGGCAAGAAGATCAAGAAGCCTATTTCTAATCCCCCTCTAAAAATAGTAAAGACCAATAAGCCTATTGTTGAAGGAAAATCTCCCTACGGATAGGTAGATCTCCTCAAAGAGCTAGACTCTTAACTCTAAGACAGAAAGTGCTTATCATGGTCACTGACTTCCTTTTAGATCTAGGTGGACTAGTGTGTGAGAAGGAAGGAGAAAATAAGTACCTTTTACCGGAATTTGTCCCTACATGCTCCAAGTTGAGCTCCAATCTTTCGCTCCTCGATGGATCCTGTAGACAAACAAAGTACGACTACTTCCTACTCTATCAAGATTAGTCCAAAATAGGTCTATCTACTAAAGAGACAAATTCATGTGAGATTAAACACGAATTAGAAAGAAACAGGCCAAGCAAATTATATTAATGAGGACAAAACATTACTTACAGCCGTAGATGGATTGCAGCAGTTTCGCCAAGTCCTCCTTGTCTACCCCTTGCTCAAAAGATACACGATCCAAATGATGATAGATTCATTGATTGCTCCCTATGAGATCATAGCTCTCTTGCTACCAATTTATCTCTGTTCCAGCACCACTTATAAGATCATAAGTTTGGTGTGATTCTCCTTTTCCATTCCCCTTTCACCATTAGAAATATTGCTTATATAGCCTTGGAGAGGCTTTAACCACTTGAGATATCCTTGGGGAAGTTGAGAATTTTCCTCCTTCAGTTGAGGATCTTCCCTAAGATCATGGTTGGACTAGGGATTCGAATCCAACTACCTTCCAAGAATGAAAGGATCCTTCCCCCATTCATCTCAACAACTTAACTACTGCCCATAATAGGTAGCACTCCCTCAAAAGGACCATCAGAGCGTTGTAGCGCTCCCTAGTAGGCTTTAGGGGGGCACCAACGCTCTCAAAATCCATAGAGATCCCTCAAAAGGGCCAGAGGAGCTTTATAACAATCCCATATAGTGTAAGGGGGAGCATCGACGCTCCCAGAAGAGGTATAGGGGAGATCTTCCCTCCAAAAACTCAGTTTTTGAGATGCTTTCAGATAGCAAAAGGTTCATGAGCCTGTTGACTCATTTCTTATCTTCCAAATCAAATGTTTGAGGTGTTTTAAGTGTCCTTCCCATGTCATTATAGGCATGACATAGGCATCATGGTAGTATGATTTTTTTGACACTTGCGACACATATGAGCAACATGCGACACTTGCGACCTTGTGAGAAAAATGCGACACTTGCGACCTTTGTAATGACGACACTTGCGACACTATCAAAGTGAGTATTTTTATGTGTAACACCTATTTCTAATTCATGGCACGAGGATGTGCCATATCTTCGGTCCGGGGGGAGTTTCCCGAGCTAAAAAAACTCTAAGCACTTTCCATTTGTATAACCAATCCATGAGAAGAGGAAGTAGGATTTCTATCAAAATTTTGTCATACTGTCTTTTTACAATGTCTTGGGATATTATATCAACAATTGTTTGTATTGGTATGTTAAATTCTATATTTCTAACATCATTGTGTGTGTTATAATCTTCCTGTGCATTTTTATGTTTATTCTATAGAAGACTGCTTATACTTAACTACTCTTTGTGACAAATACAGAGCGATAACAACTGCTAAATACTTACTTCCATTTGTATTACAAGTTGATGAAAAGAGGAACAATTGTTTGAATTGTTATAGATTGATGGCATGCAATAAAAATTATCCTTTTCACCATGCCTACTAGTACAAACCAAGCCTTTTGTTAGTATATATCAATCACCAGTGATCAAATTTACTCTTTCATGTGATCGATAGGGTTATTAGGTCAAATTGTTATATTTTCAAAATAAAAATCTCAAATAAAATTTGACATATCTTGGTTGTAAAATGGTAATTGGTGTGTCTAGGTTTCCTTACTACTCCCTCCACTCATCGAAGGTCATAAATTTTCATCATGGTCATGTCATCATTCCTTGTCATAAATTTTCAAATGATTTTCTTGGTCAAAGTTCTACTTCAAAATTGGTTTCTGAAATAAGGAAGATGAATTTGACAAAAGTCAAAGAGTTTTTTGTTAATCATAGACCAAGAAACAAAAAAATCCTTCATTTTATTCGCAGGTGTTATTATTTGAGAGAAATTCCCTAAATACAGTCGCTATAGGAGGGTTTTCGCACATTTGGATAGCTTGACTTCAAGTCAGTTTTTCAGAGGTTTGGAGAAGACATTTGCAATTCTTAATGGTTCCATTGTGTATAAGACATCATAAAATTTCCAACCATACCACTTTCAACCCAAACCTCCTTTGGGAAGGCCTCCAAACACCCTCTCAAAGACCACACTACGTTTCTACTAAGAGCACGTTGTGTTTCTGTAATTTGTGAGTAACCAACTTCAAGATTGGATTATGATAAAATGGGAAATTTGAAACCTAGAGGAGGTTTGGGTTCATAAAATAACAAAAAACAATAACCTCTCTCAAGATTTTATTATACATTATGGTTTGGGATATATTCAATTCTCTTAGAGGCTCAGTGTTTTTAGAAAATAAAACACTCAGTTTTTCCTGTTTTAGTCATGTTTTCTTTTCACGTTTTCCTAACAATTGAAAGTGAAGTTTTGAAAACAAATAGAGGTATTTATCAAGGAAATGTTAAAAAAAAAAAACCTCTCTCATGTTTTACACAGAAGTTATTGTCTTGTAGTTACAGGTGTCACTTTGATACCTACTTTTCACAAGTTCGTCGGGCCAGAATTGTTGCGCTTCTGGGAAGTCATTTTTGGAACTAATTTTGAAGAGGTAAAATTTTTGTTTTGCATTGTTTAAAGGATAAAGAGTATAATATACATCTCAAGGCTTCCTCACATGTCATTAGAATCCTTCAAAAACTCCAAACCCTCCAGTTCAAACTTAGAGAGCATGAAACGTTGAGTCGTCATTTACGCCATGATAACGTTGTCCTACAAGCCAAGATGAATTATGTACAACGTTTGGTTGATGATATGACTTGCACCAATAATAGTCTCTGGATGCAATTGAAACATCACAAAAGGCCCAAGATAAAATCCCTCGGGAAAGAGGGAGAAGATTCTAAAGCTAATCCACCCCCTTTTTTGCAAGTCTAGTCATGTTGGGTGATTCATTTTTGTTTGCAGTGGGACCTACAAAAGCTTAGGTGTGGGGGTAATGTTTGGCCTTCAATATGGTTAATTTAATGATGCTGATTAGATCCTTTTTGGCTAGTATTGTATGTGCATTTTCCCGTTTTGAAGAGTTTTGATGATTTTTTGTGTTAAATCATCGTGGTTAATACCAAGTATGTATGATTCATGTTTTATGATGATTTTGAGTATAATTCAGCATGTTTTTATGATTTCAGGAAACCAATTTGCGTTCTATGTATCATAGGGAAAAACCGCAGGTCATTTTTTCATCTGGCACTCCATCCGATACTCCATCTGCTACTTCATCTGACATTATTACACACAATTAACTTAAATCTTGATTTTTTGGAGGATGAAGTGGAATACGAAAAATCCAGCACATGGGTTTTGTGCACAATATGCCCAATTAGGTCCTTGAGAGCCATTTCCTGAAATTATAAATGGATTGAGATCATTTCATGGTTTTCAATTATGCATCCAGTACTCCATCCGACACTCCGTCCGACACTCTATTTTGCACTAAAACTGTGGGCGATTGGTGGTTATCATATCGACGGCTAGTGATGGGAAAATCAGTGACATGGGTTTTCTTCATGCTTGTGGCGTCCAACTACTAAGATTCTAACAACTCAGATTGGGTTGTTATAATGGTCGTTTATTGGATCACTTATTTTCTAGAAGTCGTCGGCAGTTAAAACACATTTAATGTAATTTGTTGTTTTTAGAGGAGGTCGACCCTCCCAGTGGTCGACCTCTGATCTTGTAAATCTATAAATACCACCTCAGTGGCCAGACAAATAGTCAGGGAGAAGATCATAAGAATAGTTAATCTATGTTTTGTCAATTCCAGACATATTTGCTAAAACTGTGTAAAACTGCGTTTTTGATTTTAAATGTTGAAATTGTGTTAACTGAGCTCG
>ML780664.1:67323-110421 GCA_009831015.1 Picea engelmannii | reverse complement strand
TTTATAAGTGATAAATTCATCTTCTTTGTGTGGGCTCTAACAATGTACTCAACCCCATCTTTAAACAAATGATACTTATTCTCATGACGATGAAAAATAGCTTTCCTATTGTACAAATACGGGCTTCCCAACACAATACCACAAATATCCAACGGAATAACATCAAGCTCTACCTCATCAACGAAATTTGCAATGATAGCAAACCTAAGTTTACACTTTCTTGTTACTTGTAACTTAGCATTATCACATATCCAACCAAGAGGGTATGTCTTAGGATGTGGAATTGTTTCCAATTTAAGTTTCTTAACAGTTTCTTCAGAAATAAGGTTTGCTTGAGATCCAGTATCAAATAAAGTGTCTATCTTAGTATGCTTTGAAACAACCCTTATGTGAAAAAGTTCAATTCTCGCTTTTTCTTGTTGAGTTACATTGACATTATTGTTACTTGAAGAACTAGTACTTGCAATAGAACCATTACCTTGATAACCCATGGCTGTGATCTTCGTTTCATCACCTGAATCCAAACCTAAATCATGTTGAACAGTTGCAGCAGTCTTTGACTTCCCTTTGTTGTTGTTGCCAAACTTTTTGGGTCTTCTTTTAGGATGAAGTTTCCAACAATGGTCTTCATCATGGCCATATTTTGAACAATGTTTACATGTGAATTTTTCTCCCTCTTTCTTAACAACAACATTCTTTCTTCCATTACCTTTGAACTTCTTCTTTCCCTTGTCTCCATGGCTGAATGTCTTCTTGTTACCCTCATGAGTGTCGTTCCTTCCTCTTAATTCCAAATGAGTAGCCTGTACACAAACTTGATCTAGATTTGAAGGATTAAACATGAGTATAGTATGTCTCATATAACTATGTAAAGATCCAATGTATTTGAGCAAAGTTTATTGAGAAGACAAATATACTCCCAAAACCAAAGCTCTTCTCCTAAACTCTTGAGTAAAGATTTGCACACTTTGTCCTTTAGCTTGTCTAAAATTTTGCCATTCCATAGTAGCCTTTTTCCTATATGCCAATGGATAAAATTGTTTTTTAATTGCAAAAATGAAATCATTCCAAGAAATCCAAACTTTACCATGCTTTTTCATATCCTCCTGAGTCTTGGATTCCCACCAAATAAGTGTTGCACTATCCAATCTTAACGAAGCAAGCTGAATTTTGGTTTCATCATCTTGAATTTTTTGTATTCTACAATATACCCCAATTTGATGTATCCAATTATCTAACTTCTCAGCATTAACTTCTCCATTGTATACTGGCAATTCAAATTTTATATCAAGCTTTAATGAAGGAATTTGCGAAGGAGTTTTACCATGCCCTTTTGGAGAATTCGGAAGAGGTCTTGAACTGGTAGAAGAAGAAGAATAAGATGGAGGAGAGGGTGGTGGAGAAGCACCATTCCCTCCATTTCCGTTTGGAGTTTTGTCACCACTGCTTCCCTTATGCCTTGAAGGGTTGGAGCCTTCACCTTGCGAAAATATGTTCCTTTCCATCAAGATCTTCATCATCTCTCTCATCTCCATGACAGCCTTTCTGAGATCTTCATCTTTTGCAGGAACACGTTCATGACTTTCTTCATGATCCATACTTGGTGAATGCCTCCTTGAAACTTGTGGTGATTGTATATGCTTCCTCCTTGAAGGATGAGAACTTGGCTCCACAAGTTGACCTTCTCCTCTGGTGAGTTTCAACCTTGTGAGCATCAGAAACAAAACACATGCAAACAATCAAGTCTTCAAAAACCAGTGCTCTGATACCAACTTGATCTAAAAATGAAGAAGACTTGAAATCTTGAAATTATTTGCAAATAAGTTTTATGTGTTAAAAGAAAATGGATCAACTTTGCAACACATTAATTAAAGGATTACTCATGCAAGATACAAATAAACAACAACATAATCAATGAACATAAGCACATAAACACAACAATTGATAAAGGAGTTCACCCCTCTCTTGGGCTACATCTCCTGGTCCAACTTCCAATGGATCATTATTATTAATTGCTCAAAGTGATCAAAACCATGCCTTACAATGCTCAAACTGACCAACCGACTACTCCAATGGCTTCAAAGCGTCCCAAAACCCCTAGCTGAGCTTTTTCGGCACCAAAATCGGTTGAAAAACGAAGAAGTTAGGCCTCCTGGAAGTCCCCCCTTCAAGCTTGTTGTCTCTGCATCTACAAAACACACCCTTGTGTCATGAACCTGGCACACATGCGATTTAAAGAGTGAAAACCCAGCACTGGGTGCAACCACACCAACGGTGTGAATTGTAGGATGATTATGGGCACGCCAGCCCCTAACCGCCTAGCACTCGGGCATATGGGGGGTCATGATATGACCTCGGGATTAAAAATTAACCGTTTCCAATCGTTTGAAACCCCTCCCCCCCCCCGCGCGCTCCAGTTGTGGTCACATGTAACATATAGAACCGCGAGCTTAAAAATTTGAATCACCCATGCACGTACCACAGAGGTAGGGTCATATGTATCGGGAGTGCGACCAAGGGCTGGGGCTAAGCCCCAGCTCAGACCCCCCGCCGACTATCACATAACTCAATTTTAAATATATACCAATCCATATATATAACAAGGCGTAAATAGTGGTCCGTTGGTCGGACAGACTTTGTGAAGGCACTATATGGTGGGGAGGTCTGGGGGTCGAACCCCACGGACTCCAACATATTTTAATCAAACAACCAATATAACGGTGCCACGTGGCAGCCCATGACTGGGCCACATGGCACCAAACCACCAACCACATGCTAACATGTGTCGAAACACCATTCAAACACATATACAAATCAACAATTGCCATGTCACCACATGCCACATCAGCGTAAGTTCGTACGGCCCTGCCACGTTAGCCTGTACTGACTGTACGGACTGTATAGTCAACGTCCCTTTTTTGCCTATTTGACATTTTGAACAGATTGCGATATCTCTCGCTCCTGACGTCCGTTCGAGACGAAACGAGTTGCATTGGGTTCACAACGACGAGGCCTACGCTCTCGTCTGGTTTGAAGTGATTCTGAGAACTTTGAATTTTTGAGCAAAATTTGATCCCCTAATTACCCAGAGTTGCTATTATCACTGGAGGTGGCACTGTTACAAGAGAAGACAGAGTGCATCTAGAAAATATTGCAGAGGGATCAAGGGTCAAGAGAGTCACAAAAAAAACACAATACTTTGATCCAAGGAAACAAAAGCAGACGTTTGAAGAGGCAAGAAAAGAATTCAGAAGAGATCAAGCTTCTTCATAAAAGACACAACCAGAATTAAGAGAATGTGGAATACCTCTGGAATTCGATCAGTTAGCTGCACCTAGATATGGAAAAGAGGTAAGCAAGATTATCATCTTCTTGTATACATTTATTGTTTTGATTAAGGATGAAAGAGCCATACAATAATTATAACACTTGATCATACAATATGATCTAGGGAAGGTAGATCCTCCGCTGAATAGAGAAGTACACCAACTATCTAGGAAGATAAGAACAAACAAGGAACTACACCTTAATGCTCAGATCAGAGACTATGACATAGATTATGTGGTCCTTGACTTAGGGTTAGAAGTCAATGTTATGACGAAGCAAACTTGGGCTCTGATGGGAAAAACTAAGCTGATTTACTCCCCTATCAGGCTCAGGATGGCCAATCAGCAGGCAGTAAGGCCCTTTGGAAGGTTGGAGCATGTCCCTATGGACATCGATGAGGTAAGAATGTTTGTAGACTTCAAAGTAATTGAGATAGTTGATGATAGTTGTCCTTATCCTGCGCTGTTAGGAATTGATTGGGCTTTTAAAAATTCTACTATGGTTGACTTAAAGAAAATAAGAATGACGTTTGAAGGTGATGTCCGTAGGGTCATTGCACCTTTGGATCCTGACGAAGGTCGTAGATATATAGAACCCATCAAAGAATAATATCATGCATATGAGATAGAGAATATATATAAATTGACAACAAGATAGTAGGATTACACTAATCCTACAACACATGGGAATTTAAGCTATAGAAGTGACAGTGCATGCTCATCAGATTCAGAAGAAGCACTGGAAAACTGGTAGAACAAAATGTATGATTTTTTTGTGCAGAGGTGTGCTAGATTGACTAGGGAAGTTCGTTGGATTGGCACAAAAGTAAGTAATCTGTCCACATTTGATGGTTTACATCATTTAGAAACTTTCCTATTGGAATTTGAAGAAATTGTACCAGTACAACATAGGTTGTTGGCACTGGATGAAGCATTGAAAGAAATGCCAGCAAGATGGTGGGGGACACACAAAAATAACATCGCGGAGTGGGTGCAATGTCGCACTTTTATGACAATGTGATTTTCATAACAAATAGAAGGGTGCGAAGTTTGATACAAAGGTCAAAGTTGTCCGCAGGACCATGTGCGAAGTTGTGAGAAGGCATGGGGAAGAATTCCTCAAGAATAGTGGGTGCATAAATTCATTAATACTTTGGACACAACGCCTATCAATTGGTACCTTCAATCAAAACTATGTCGCACCACTGAAGATTAGCATGGTATGACTCAAAAGTTTGTAGCTACATTTTTATTTTAAAGTCAACACCCAACAATAGATTAGGCTTTACAAGTTGTACAACATAGAGTATTTGAGGAGGCACCTAACCTCCATTTGGAGCAATAAGAGGATGAATGGACTGCACATCTTCAGAAACTGCAAGGTTGTTACACTATCAATGCTGATGAAGATGAGGATCTTAGGAAGGTGAAAATCATAGAAACTGAAGGAAAGAGAGACATAGAAGGACCGAGAGTCGAACTACCTTTCATTGGAAAACCAATCAAAATCAAGAAAATCAATATTGGGATAGAGAAATCACCTAAGTTGGAAAACATTGGAGATTATTGGGATGATGCCACCATTAATAAGATCACAGAATTACTGCATGAATATCAGGACTTGTTTCCAACCAAGTTCATAGACATGAAGGGAATTAAAGGGCCCATGGGAGAAATGAAAATCCGCATTAAACAAGATGAAAGGCCAGTCAAACAGAGACCCTATAGACTAAATCCCAAATATAAGTGGAAAATCAAGATCGAATTAGACAGAATGTTGAAAGCAAGAATCATTGAATCTGGTGAAGAGTCAGAATGGATTAATCCTATGGTGGTCCAAGATAAGAAGACAAGAGAAATCATAATTTGTGTAGACCTAAAAAAGTTGAATGATGCATGTCTACATGATCCATTCCCTACAATGTTTATCGACAAAGTGTTAGATAATGTAGGAGGACAAGAAGTTTACTCCTTCACAGATGGCTTTTTAGGTTATCACCAAATCAAGATTACTAAGGAATATCACCATAAGACTACATTTGCAACCGAATGAGGTTCTTTCTAGTACACAATGATTCCTTTTGGATTGAAGAATGCACCAACCATATTTTCCAGGGTGGTGGTCGAAGCATTCAAAGATTTCTTACATAAATGTTTGGAAGCATATTTTGAAGATTGGACTATTTTTAGCTTACTAAAATACCATATTGAATGTTTAATATTGATGCTAGATAAATGTAGGCAATGCCAAATTGCCCTAAATTTTAAAAAAATGTATTTTCTTTTCACCCTTTGGAGTGTTGCTAGGCCATATTGTGTGTAAGAAGGGGTTGTTGGTAGATCCCTCCAAGATAGACATCATTGTTGATCTGCCTCCTCCTACTTCGGTTAGACAGTTGCGCACTACATTAGGGAATATTGGATACTACCAAAATTTCATCAAGGGATATGCATAGATAACAACACCCATGGAAAAGATTTTAAAGAAAGATTGTTAGTTCCAATGGTCAGAGGAATGTCAGCAGAGCTTCGACACACTGGAACAAAAAATGGTCATTGTGCCTATTCTGGTTTTCGCAGATTGGAGTAAGGAATACCAGGTGCATGCCGATGCTTCGTCTATTGCATTAGGAGAAATGTTAGCACAACCAGGAGCAGGAGATATTGACCACCCGTTATCCTTTGCTAGAAGGAAGCACTCTACAGCTAAGATAAATTACACTACCACTGAAAGAGAAGGTTTAGACATGGTATACATGTTGTAGAAGTTTCGACACTACTTGTTGGGAGGACACTTTAATATTTTTACTGATCACTCTACGTTGAAATACCTAGTCAACAAGCCAGTGTTGGGGGGGAGAATATGTAGATGGCTACTTCTCTTCCAGGAGTATGATTTTGAGATTGTAGTCAAGCCAAGAAGAATGAACAAGGGACATGACCACTTGTCTAGGTTAGAACATGGAGAGGAACCTACCAGTATGGAGGATACACTACCAGATGCGTAGTTGTTAGCCATCATAAAGTTTGATGATCACTTTGCTGAGATAGTCCAATTCCTATCAACATGCATGGCACCTTGTGCATATATAGTCATTCATAAGAAACAATTGGTAGTTCATGATGCATACTTTTCACTTATAATTGGGTAGCTATATAATATGGGACCTAATGAGATCTTGAGGATATTTGTTATGGAGGCAGAAAAACCATTGATTCTGGCAGAAGCACATGAAGGCATCGCATGGGGACACTATGAAAGAAAATAAACAACGCAAAACGTTCTTAGAGATGGCCTCAGGTGGCCCACTTTGCACAGAGATGTTAAATAATAATACAAAGCCTGCGATGAATGCCAAAGAGCTGAGAAACCATCCAGAAGGGATGAGATTCATTTATCACCTCAGTTAACTTTACAGGTATTTGAGAAATGGGAAATTGATTTTGTGGGACCTATAAGCCCACCATGGAAGTGCACAGGAGAGAGATACATTGTCACTGTGATAGAGTATTTGACCATATGGGAAGAAGCAAGAGAAGTTAAGGACTGTATTGCAACTACATTTGCGTAGTTCATATTTGAGGACATCATAACAAGGTTTGGATGCCCAAAGATCCTGATGAGCAATCAAGGTACTCACTTTATTAATAAAACTATTGAAGCCCTGACTCAGGAATTTGAGGTTCACCATCATAAGAGCACACCTTACCACCCACAAGTGAATGGTACAGTTGAATATTTCAATAATATATTGGAGGCAATGATGACGAATATTTGTAGTGTAAAGAGGGATGAGTGGGATTTGAGACTACCAACAATATTATGGGCTTATAGAACCACTTGCAAGAAGATGACAATGTAGACTCCCTTTAAGTTGTTTTATGGTCTAGAGGCAGTAGTACGCATGGAATATGTGGTTCCTAGTTTCAGAATTGTAGCATTTATAGGTATGGACGATACAAGCGCTATATAGAATAGACTTCCATAGTTGGTAGAACTAGAGGAAGACAGGTTTATTGTAGGATTCCATCAACAGATATAGAAATAAAGACAAAAGGATTACCATGATTGACACATTAGGAGAAAATAATTTAAGCAAGGAGATATGGTATTAGTATATGAAAATAAGTTCATAAAACACCCACATAAGTTCAATACACATTGGCTAGGACTGTTTGAGGTCACCTATGTTATAGAAGGAGGAGCTACGTAGTTGAAGACCCTGGAAGGAGAATGGAAGGAAGGTTTGGTAAATGGGAGCAGGTTAAAATTGTACTATGACAACAAGTTGCCTCGCATCTCTCACTAAGTGGTCAAAGAAGCATAAAAGAAGGAGTGAAGTAAGGGAAAGCAATCCATTGAACGAGAAGATCGAGGAAGACATATCAATAAGGAAGATAGATCATGGACAACAAAGAAAGAAAAAAAAGACACCAACGGATTCTTTGGAGAACCTCGCGAGAAAGAAGAAAAGACAGGCTGGCGAAGCCCTGGAAACATGGGCCAAGTGGACCTAGGGTTTTAGACGTCTAGGGTTTTTGAAATTAGGGTTTTGGCACTTAGGATTTGGTCTAATGTCGTCTAAGAGTGATTGTAATGTATAAATAAAGACCTAGATGAGAGAAGAGGGGTTCATCGTTAGTTGTTCATTATGGGTGAAGAGAGAGAGCATTGTTTGAGCATCTTGGATTGTAAGATCTTTAGCTGGGTGTGCAAGTAGGGGAGAAAGAGAGAGAAGGAGAGAAAGAGATCTGCAAGCGAAGTGCATAGATAGAACTATATGTTTTCATATAATATAACAAGAAACACAGTTATGTGGACGTAGCCCTAGGGAGAGGGTGAACCACGTATATTTTTTTGTTCGATGTGGTTGATGATGTGTTAGTTTCCTTCTGTTACACTTTTGATGCATTGTTGTGTTAGATATGAGATAGAATTGTGTGAAGTAGGTTTACTCTTGGTAAAGGATAACTAGATATTGGGGTATTGTTATTCTGGGTTCCCTTGAATTTCCTCTTGTTGTAGACACTTGTGTCCTACAACCCCTTATTTCTACTTCAGGTCAGACTTCATCTACTTTCCAGGTGTTTTCGAAAGAGACAGTAGTTAGGGTTTTGTTGGTGCGTTGTTGAAGCGTTGAACCCCGGTTCTTCCCTTGTGCCAACAGTCAGTATACCGCCTCTCTCTGTTAGAAAACAAGGAGATCAAGAGGCAGATCCAAGAAGTACTCCAGAAGGGGAAAATATATCCCATCTCATCGTCTTGTGGGAGCTCAATCGTACTGGTGCAGAAGAAATACAGGACCTGGTGACTCTACATTGATTACTGAGCCCTAAATAAAATCACAGTCTGAAACCAACACCCAATTCCCTAAATCAACAACCTCCTTGATCAGATCATGGGGGGAAAATAATTCAATAAGATTGATCTGAATTCTGGCTATCACCAGGTCCCAATAGAACATACAGATGTATGGAAGACCGCCTTCAAGTCAAAAGAAGGTCTTTTTGAATGGTTGGTCATTCCCTTTGGTTTGAAAAATGAGCCAACAACGTTTATGAGGATGATGGATGATATCCTGCGACCTTTCACCAGTACTTTTGTAGTGGTGTATCTGGATGACATCCTCATCTACAACAATAATTGGGCACAACACTTGCAACATATTCAACAAGTTCTGCACACCTTGCAACAACACAAACTATATGAAAACTTGGAAAAATGCTCATTCGACATGGAAAGGGTCCATTACTTAAGCTACATCATTAATCAACATGGTTTGCATGTGGATCCAGCCAAGATCTAGGTTATCTGTGACTGGCCATCCCCAACCACACTCACTGAGCTTTGGATCTTCTTGGGCCTCGCCAATTTATATTGCAGGTTCGTGTTGGGATTCTCGCATATCACATGGACCCTCAACCAAGTAACCAGGGGTGGCAGTAAGGAAAAATTTGTCTGGGGCTTGTCCCAACAACAACCCTTCGATGAATTGAAGAAATGTTGGTTCTCATCCCCAGTACTTTCATTACCAAACCTGCAACATCCCTTTGAGATAGAGATATATGCTTCACACTATGTTGTGGGAATTGTTCTCACTCAACGCAACCATCCCGTTGCGTATCATAGAGAGACACTATAAGATGTTGTCCATAAGTACCCTACTTATGACAAAGAAATGTATTCCATTATGCAAGCCTATCGCCAGTGGATAAATTACATTCTGTGGAAGGAGACAATCATCCACACTGATCACAAGCCACTACAGTTTATGCAGACCGAAGGAAAATTGCAGAATGACCGCCATCAGAAATGGTCCACACACTTACAATAGTTCCACCTCAACATCAAGTATAAAACAGGAAGTACCAACCGAGTTGTTGATTTCCTCAACTGACCTCCAGTCACGACACTCACCATGATGTTAGACTCTTGATGCCGTGAGACCTCTAGATGGCCCCACCTCTATGGGATAGACCCTGACTTCTTCACCACCTACCAAATGTTGGGAGCAAACTCAGTGGTCACTAATTTCCATATTCAGGATGAGTTGTTGTGTCGTCTAGGCCATCTCTACGTTCCATCAAGAGAGAACGTGAAGTTGATTTGGGAAGATCACTACAGTTGGGTGGAAGGACACTTTGGCATCGAAAAGACAATGGCAGTGATGCAAAAACATTTCTACTGGCCGAAACTTTGACAGGATGTCTGCAAGTATATCAGGTCATGCATCGCCTGAGCTATTACCAAATCGACCACTAAGAAACAGGGCCTGCACACCCATCTTCCTACTCTTAACAAGTCATGGGAATCCATCTCAATGGACTACATGTCAGGCCTCCCATCCACGAAGAGGGGAAATGACTATGTTTTTGTGGTTTTCGATTGATTTTCCAAGATGGTGATTATGGCCGCCTGCAAGAAGAACATCACAACAGAGACCACTGCCAAGATCTTATTTGAATGTGCATAGGTACACCTTGGGATCCCACAGACCATTATCTCATATAGAGATAGTTGGTTCCTCAACACAGTCTGGTCAAGCCTCTGGTCACTGCTGGATACCAAGCTCACCAAATCCACTGCCTTCCACCCCCATACAGATGGTCAAATAGAGGTCGTCAATTAGATGATCATACATATCCTGCGCATGTACAATTCCAAAAACCCCCACACATAGGATGAGAGTATTCCCTATGTCCATCATAGCTACAACCAAGCCCTTCATAGCTCAACTGGCCACAACCCTTTTCAGGTGGGGTTGGGATTCCAACTATTGGGCCCCATGGAGGTTGCACTACCCCTAGTGAACACCTCAACTAAATCGTCTCCTGATCCACCAAAAAATGACAAACCCACTCGATTCATTGAGAGGATCCATCACATCCGCCAACAGGTTCAGGATATTTTACAGAAGTCTAATGCCAGGTACAAGCAATGCCATGATCAACATAGGGTGCCACATAAATTTCAGGTGGGTGACAAAGTTTTGTTGCACTTGCAGAAATAACACCTTACAGGGCCCCATCAGAAGTTTCACCCACTCCAGTATGGGCCATACACCATCAATAAGGTTGTGGGTTACAAGGCTTTTGTGCTCAACATTCCCCCATTCCTTGGCCTGCACCCAATCTTCAACGTGGCTCTCCTCTGACCATATTTCCCACCATTATTGGACACGTAGGAGATAGCAGAGGGGTTGACACCAATAGATCTCAACCCTAATTGCATGCAATAGGAATCCAATGATCATATTGTGGACACACATATCAAGGGAACTGGACAACAAAGGATCCAACTTTATCGAGTTTTCAAAGCATGGAAGCTCCTACACCAAGGAAAGTGGCTCACCCGGGGCCAAATTCAACATAACTTTCCTCATCTGATGGGGGAACTCAATGCAATGGATACCATTGCTTCCTAAGGGGGAAATATTGATCCATATGGATTTAGGTGGCCTCCCACCTATTCCAACTGGTTCATTTTTGCAGTTTTCCAGTTTGGCAATTGTTTCCCTAGTTTTTGGGTCCCTCACTTGCAGGGCCATTTTGAGGCCCTAAAGAATGTTTTTAGGTCTTGCCACAGTCAAAAATTCCATTTGATTGATCACAAAAAAATGTGTACTCCTCGGATAGAACGTTCCAATGGGCTATTGTGCGCCTAAAATGAAGATCGTATGCAAAAGTTACGACCCTGGGAAGTTGATGTACTAACTTACCCAAGCAGGGCCCACATGACTTTTGGCGCTTCATCTCCTAGGGTTAGGTTTTTGGATGTCTATGGTTTTTGGCATTCCTCTTTATTGTAAAAATGCCTTTAGAGCCTCATTATAATCATCTTCCCGTGAATGATAGCAACCATCACATCTCTTCTCAGAGATAATCCGCCACCATTCCAACAAGCTTGTTTTCCACTGTATTTTACACTTTCAACTTATTTCCTTATTGAATAGAAAACCAATTTTATTGTATCTCTGTTATTCTGTGTTAAGCATCTTTTAATAATATGTATTCATTTTGTTCTGTTCATAAAATTAGGATCATTATATACCATGAATCTTTGTAATATCCCATGCATGTGGGATAACCTCTTTGAAGGAAAATTCAAATTTGCATGAAGAAAAACAAATTCAATCCAAGGGCTAAGATTTCCCCATTAATTTTGATCGATGGTGGCTAAGTGTTCTCTCACAAGGTTGCCTACTGGAGTATTGACTCCAAGGGTTGGATGTCTACTAAAATTAGTCAAAGGTGAGTGGCACCCTTAGATCACATAGTGTGTCTTGAAGGGCACGTTGCATAAATGAAACATGAATAAAGGAGAGTGGCACCCTTGGAGCACATAGTGCATCTTGAAGGGAACGCTGTGATTTTTAACATAGGTGAGTTAATGAACCTAGGTGCCTAGAAAATAATATTTTATTTTGATGTGGTGAGCCTTAAAATAATTTTTGTATGAGTAAAGTTTATTAATTATAAAATTTCCCTTAGAAAAATGCTAGGCCTAGTTGGAATTAAAACCTAAGTCTAAATAGGGTATGAGGACTAAAAATTAATTAATCAATTAATAAAACGGGAATGAAGAAAAATCTGGTCCCAAGTAACAAGGAAATGACATAGATGTTTTTTTGGAGCCTTTGAACAATAAACTAAAGGTAACATGGGATGAAGGGGTAAGGACATATGATGGTCATTCAATGTCATTTTTTAATATGAAGGCTATATTGATGTGGGTAATCCATGACTTTGTTTTTTTGGAGCCTTTGAACAATAAACTAAAGGTAACATGGGATGAAGGGGTAAGGACATATGATGGTCATTCAATGCCATTTTTTAATATGAAGGCTATATTGATGTAGGTAATCCATGACTTTCCTGCTTATGCAAATATGGTTGGTTGCACGACTAAAGGGTTTTATGAATGTATGTGGAAGGAACATAAATTCAAAGTATCTCAAATGTAGTAGGAAGTGTGTACATGGGGCATAAGAAATATCTTCCATTAAATCATAAGTATCGTTATAAAAAATGACCATTTAATGAGAATCTTGAGCATTGCATTGCACCTAAAATTGTAAGAGTATTATATATTTTTGCAAAAACAAGGAAATGAAGAAAATTGGGGAAAAGTGAAAGTAAAAAAAAAAAAAATAAAAAAAAAAAAAAATGAAAATTCAAACATTGCAGTATGGAAGAAAAGCTCAATTCTATTCAATTTTCCATATTGAGAGGTATGTACGCTTTACCCACACTAACTATAGGTAATTATTAAATGTATGATGCTTGAAGTATTTCAGTATGTTTATATACTTTATTTGAATCTATTGTTTAGTTTTTCTTCCATACTATCATGAATTCATTTTTATATGGTTAGATGCAGAAAAAATCCTAGTACGCCACACTTTAGATGTTATGTATATAGAAAAAAAATGTATGTGAAAGTATTTTTGGGACCTTTCTAGATATAAAAGGATGAAAAAAATTCCCGTGGTGAATTACAACAATTGGGTATAAGGAGATCACTATGGCCACAAGATCAAGGCAAAATAATATTTTTTCCACGCACCACACACTCTTTCAAAAAAATAGAAAGAGACACATTGTGTTGTTTTGTTTACATTAAAAGTACCTAATGGTTATAGTGCAAATATTAGAAATCATGAAGAAATTAAGTTTCATAACATTAAATCACTTGATTTTCATGTTCTCATGCAATAATTCCTTCCAATAGCATTGCGACATGTGCTACCAAAAAGCAGGGTGACTTCCTGGGAAGTCCTAGTGTTGCACCCTCCCCTTTTGTATATCAGAGGGAATATTTACTCGATGTAGCTCCGCATTAAATCTTGATAACCCGTTGGATTTTGAGTGCATTGGACAATTAAGAGATAGACATGACAACATTACCCATCCACCCAATCTCGTGGACTGCTTTCTCTGTTTTCATGAATGTGAAATTTTCATTGGTTTCCTGTATGTGAAAATGGTTTCTTGAGCTATCTTTTTACTTATTGTACCTTATGGTCCTCAACTTTGTCTGGATCTGTATTAATTGTGCTCTTCTAAACTCTAAAGTGGGTCTAAAGCAATTCTGTTTCTTCATTATTGTTGTCTTTCATATGTTGTCTTTCATATACAGGTAAATTTTTTACATGTTTTTCCTTTGTTCCTATTATTTCTCTGTTTAACTAAATATTCATATCATTTATCCCTGCTTTGGAACTTCTTTGGTGTGTAATGATTGTGCCTGCTTTGGATCGTAATGGGAGATTCAAAATACACAAAAATGAAGAGCATTTTTCATTTTAAAAGTTAGCTGTGAACAGTTTTATCAAAATGCCAAAGTAAAATAAGTGATTACATGTCACTTTTATCTTGATTGATTGTTTGTCTCAATAAAAGATCTGAGATTATGTATCCATTTGAAATAACAAAAACTGCCTTTTCAGTATAGAAACATAGCTCTATCCCAATTATAAGTAAATCAACTACATGTTTAAATTTACATTTAAATTTAAAATCCCTAATCAACAATTTTCTGTCTTACCATGCCCTGAATCCTTATCATTATTTTTACTAAATTTATGGTGAACCCAATTGAATATCTGTACACAAACCCAGAATTCATTACGAGTTCATATCGATTATTCAACTAAACTGAAATTTCCATATTCTGCACAGATTTCACATTTGTCTATGTCCGAGAGGAGGGAGTCATGATAACATTTGTCGTTCAAACCATGAACGCTGAGATTTGCCATTCAAACGAAAAGAACCCTGGATAACTGTGTTGGAAATCCATCAATGCTGTTTTTTAGTTTATTAATATTATTTACATCGATTGTGAACATTTTACAGCCGAAATTAATTTCATTGAGCAGTTTAATATGGTTGTTAATTATTTCATATCTTTAATATGGTTGCTAATTATTTCGTAGCATCTAGCTGGAAACTAATTTCAATGGGCGTTTAACAAGGTTGCTAAAAACATGAAGCATTTATTTATTATTTTGATTATTACATCTCAGTGGATTAATTAATTAAGAACTTGCATAATAATTGATTGTGTATATTAAATGTTGGGTAAGGTACCATGAATATGTAGCTTAAATCATACCTGATTTTGGTTATATGGTCTTAAGAAATACATGTCAACAGCCATATGTCAGTGCACTTTGCATGTCTTTTTCATGAATTTTCCCATATTAAAGAAAATAAGTGTTAATATTGTATTGTAAAACTTACTCATGAAGTTAGAGTTTTCTAAAAAGTAATGTTTGACATTTCCTCTTTTTCATGATTTTATTTTTTCCCATATGGAAGGAAATAAGTGTTAATATTGTGTTGTACAGGGCACTCAAAGAAGTTAATGTTTGATATTTCTATTCGCTATGAAGTACAAGTTTTTTTCTGTACTGATTACTGTTGTAAGTCAAGTGGAGTGGGAGGTTGCAATGGAGGGAAACGAGGAACCAAAGAATTCAAATTTCTGAACCGGAATAATTAGAGGTAAACGAGGAACCAAAGAATTCTAATTTTTGAACAGGAATGATCAAAGGTAAACAAGGAATCAGAGAATATCAGAGGTAGCCATGTCTGAGGAGGTTTCATGGCTTACTCTTTAGTTATGGACTGGTTTTTTTCGCTCCTTTTACATTATCTTCTTGTCTTTCTAGTTAGTTTTTATAGCTAGTTGTTCCGTCTACTTTGACTTATCTTTTGGAGAATTTTCAAAAGTAGTCATTTCCATTTACTTCTACCAACCATCCCTGCCATTATTTACTATCTTCTAAAACTAAACCTTTGGCTGGTGGAGTTATCCTTCAATCTTCCTTTCTTGTTTTGTGGGCAAGTGCTAAACAGGTGGATTTTTCTGGGTTTCTTGTCAGATTAGTTATTAATATTCCTTTGTCCTATCCTCCCACGAAGGTTCCTTAGCCATCGATTCATTTTTTGGGTGAAGTTCCTTCCAAGTGGAAGAAGGATGGAGAGACGACATTTAGAGGCGATTAATGTGGAGGCTAATGAGCTCTTGAATGAGCCATTGGAGGTATTTTGGAAGGAAAACTCTGCTAATCCTTCTCATTTTTTGCCGAGAGAGGTTTCAGGGTCCCTATCCAAAGAGACTCATCCTTATGGTAGACAGACAACTGCTCAGTCTCTCCATAAAAGTTTGATACATACCACCGAACCCTCCTTAGATACTTTCCTTCGTGCACTTTTAGATCCATCTTGTAGCGCAAACTTACCTCAACAGAGGTCCGAACCTGGTTTTCCTCGTAAGACTAGTGTACCTTTACAAAGTTTAAAAGTTACAGTGTCAAGTTCGACTTGTAAGAACATGAGCCAGTCGACGACGAAGAGAAATGTTAGAATATTAGTATTAGGTGCTGACATTGGTTTGGAGGACTCGTGTAGAATGGCTCTCTGTGGCATTGTTGGAAGGTTTGCATACAACACTCTTGTTATTGGATAAATCGGTAAATGTAGACATAAACTAATCTCCCTAGATCCACCTAGATCTAAAACAAAACAAGACAGGACATGATGCTTTCCCTAAGTTACAATCATTGAATTTACTACCAAAGAATGAATGGATGACATACCTTTAGATATTGCTTCCTTTTATCTTTGTTGTCCCTGCTTCACTCTGGTGCTCTTGTGAGATTAGATCTGTAATGACACAAACCAACCAAAGTGAAAGAAACAATAATAGATTCAATGAAAACCTAAACATGTGATCAAGGAGTCATGTAATAAAATGCTAATGATTTTATAGGAAATAAACATGTCACCGTATTATATTAAGTAAAAGTGGAAGATACAACCAAATTGCCTTGATGTCACAAGTTTCCTTTGGTGGTCCTTTGTTCCAACACACACATACATTTGCTCTGAGTTTGTATGACGATGGTCCACAAAATATTGATGGACAAATGGAGGCCTCAATCATCAATTGCAACATGATCCTTCACACAGTCTTCAACCTTCTTTCATCAATTCTTTGTTTGATCTTGCTTAACCTTTTCCATGAGAAACCCATCATTATATAGGAGAAGGTGAAATGGTTAAAAGGATGAGGATGATCCCACCAAATCAAAGAAGCCAGTAGGATCACAACCATACGGATGCCACCTCACATTCTAGAAGATTCCCCTTCTAGAAAACCCCACGGGCCAGGCAGCTCGCGAAAACCCCACGGGCCAGGCATAGAGCAACCTATGGAAAACAGGGATTTCTGCATTGTGTACCACTGTTTACCTGTGGAGGCCTTATAAAAATATGCTTTGTAGAGGAATAAATTAGTCATTTCTCTCATGCAAAAGATCCTTTTGAAATCTTGAACACATGCTTGTAGAATCATCATCAGGGTGACCAAAATAATGTGTAACAGAATGCCCCCAAAAGTATGAGGTTGAAACTCATGACAACCAAAATACTTTGTAAAAATGTGTATGTGTGTTAGGAACAAAGAATGCACTAATCAGAACCTGCAAACAATCAAGCATCTGCACAATATTATACCATTTCTGAGGCAGACATTCCCATGCTCAGACTACAAATGATTTAAATCATAAATGTAAGTCATGGCCACCAATTATACACTATGGATACATGTCATCTAAAATACTACATAGCCACCCGGAATACACTGTGGATCTATGTGTTAACAAACTTGAAATCCAGACATAGCCACGAGACATACAAAGTGGATCTATGTGTCAATACAAATCATAAATACTCCATCGCAACCTGGACTAAAATGATGAGATCTAGTGTCTTCAATCCCTTCATTCGTAATTACGAATATAGCCATGTGATTACAGGTGTTGGACTCGAACATGGTAGAAACCACTTGATTACCAGTCATTGATGAAAATCGTTAACAAGCGCAAGGGAAATCACCATTGATTTCAATGAATCCCAAGGTACCTTAGTACAATCCATCGAACGTGAATAAATGAACTGAAGTCGAACACTCAATGGAATCTCTCGATCAAGGACCAATGATGTGAATCTATCGTTGAAAGTGAAGAGACCTGCCATTGAGACATGTAGGCTACAAGGTACTAAATAATTTCTAAGTCCAATTCCTAGATGATGAGTTGAATTCAATAGGAAAAGACTCATCACAGGAGGGCTTTAATGTATCCCCCATCAGTGACACAAAATAAGTAACATATTTAGGGTAGACCAAAGTATGAAAATGATTTGAAACTGATACAGGGAAGGCCGACATGGTAGGAATTGACAACAATAGATGACCGACTTGAAAGAGGGCTTGTTTGGACTTCTCTTGAACATATGAATAAAACGACAACAGTCTTGGCAGCATGGACTCAGAGACAACCCAAGACATGAAGTTGCGGGAGGTAAAATGAGAGACAAATGGATTTCCCAACCCATATTCAATGATGAAGGGGGGTGTGATGTTCAAGAATGACTAATATTTCCACTAACACAAATACAGAGACACGTTTCTTTCCCAAAATTTTCCCCACCATTTCTAGCGAGTACCTCTTTATTTTTACACAAGCTTGAGGAGGATAACATATGTTTTTTTATATAAGATCATCCTTCAGACGAGTCCCTCAGAGTATGTTTAACGAACCCTAAGAAGGAGTGGTTTGATTCCACATGGGTCTCTCAATGTTTGTTTAATGAGTCCAAAGATAGAAAACTCAGGGGTTTTTCATGTTTATAGAGTCCGAAAAATAGTTAAAGAGAACTGTCTCAGTTCCTTTTTCATAAAATAGTTCGATGACACCGAAAAAGTGATAACTATCGCCCATCAAACATTTTCTTCAAATAATTTTATGAGCGTGAAAAGAACAAGGTTTCTCAACAATCTTTTCATTTTTATGGAGCGTGAAAAGAACTTAAAGGATACTCCATGAGTTTTGTTTTTTTGTGTGTTACCCTGACGAATATGAAAAGATAAAAAATGTATACTTAGTTGCATTCTCATAGGTTTTCGAGCACGAGAATGAAAAAATACTAGGCTCGAGGTTTTCCTGAAAAACCCTAAAAAGTACTTGTACACGTGAAAAATAAAAACAAATCACGAAAAATCTCCATATTTCATTGTTGAGGATCTCAATTCTCCTATCTACGAGAAAACAAAATATTCACGAGACCATTAGACCTTTAGGTTTTGGATAAAATGTATTTAAATAATATAAAATATTAATAGAAAAAGTAAAAAAGTGAAATAAATAGGGGTAAAAGCTCTATTTACTATTTCATTTGCATTTTGCCCAAAACTTGCCTAGAAACCCTATTTTTACCTCAAAATTTGGTTGTCGATTACGGGAGGCATGGGCGACCATTCAACGAATGGATTCCATCAAAACAGTAATCTCTTCATCCTCTTTCTTTTCATCAGATCAAATTTCAGTTTTATTGGTTGAATATGATTTTTTGAGTTAAGTTTTAGGCCATTAGGTACGCACTGGATCCGTCGCAGGTGGCCAGTATCGGGACCTGTGGAAATCAATGATTTCTGCAGGTGCCCCGTGGATCACCCACAGAAACCCCACACTGTGTTAAAACTCCACCTGCGACGGCCGCAAAAAATAATTTTTGTGCATGCGTTGAGCCAAGAAAAACTTTCCAAAGTAGCAGCTGAGGATTCTAACTTCCCTTAATTGTCCCAATACAGGTATTTGATTATAAAAAATGATGGAGTGGAGGGAAAGGGAGCATGAATATTACGATCATGATTCCTTGAATGAACCAGGCACTGTTGATTCCCTTCAACAATGTGGACTACTAAAATTATTTAAAGTTCAGGGGATGAGGGCCCAACTGAGGCTACTAGAGTATCTAGTCCACATCTGGGATGTGGACCAACAGGTGTTTCATGTGGGTTCCCACGTACTATCCTTAGATATTGAGGATATCTATTTCTTGACGGGGTTATCTCATCGTGGGTCTCATGTGGCTTTGACAGGAGGCAAAGGTGGGGGTCTGCCAATGAGTGAGTATCTCCTCCGATACTATGATCTTGAGGCCGAGAGATGGAAGAGAAAAGTTTCCATCATAGGTGTCCAGGATTTACCCCTCCGGACCATTATTTTTACCATTTCACGCATGGTGGAGAGTGCATCTCCGCACATAGCCCTCCAAATCTATTTTCAGTATGTCATGGAATGTATGGAGCCTCGGGTTTTTAACTGGTTAGATGCAATTCTTCACAGTATGAAGAAGCAGCTGACAAAGAGCAGGAACAAAAAACTAAAACAGTTTGGGTATGGATCTATTTTGGTTTCTTTCTTCCTTGAGAGGGTCCCCCATTTACATTTACAGGTAGAGTGGGGTATATCGACCCCACGAGATCCACGGATGAAGAGGTGGCACGACCTCATGGCTCAACACGTAGCGGGTCCCATCATCAAATACAATGATGCATTCTTCGACTGGTTGAGGCCTCAGATCCTGATGATAGACGATTATGCATATGTTGGGTTGGATTTCAGAGGCGACCTTGACTTGGTTCTACCTGAGGGATTTCAATGGGGAGACTTAGGTAAGCGAAATATTTTGTCTTTTATAATTTTTTTGTAAATTTTGCAATACAAAATGGTTTTTGTGCTTTCAATCCATTGACTAATCAAAACCTTTTGACTATGCAGATGTAGGGCCACACCGGCCTCTCGGTACATCCCCTATTCAGAGACGAGGGGAAGAATCTATGGTATAAGGATGGGATGTTGGTAACTATGAGGCAGTCGAGCAAAACGTAGAGGGGCTAACAACGGATGTCCCAGACATGTCCACCGACGAGCTTCTGAAACACTACCATTGTCATACTGTAGGCATGTCTGGCTCACTTAGTTGGCTACTTCGTAGAGTAGCACGCACAAAAGTGTGTTATCGTGAGAAGCATCCTTGATTCTATTTTTTACATGAAGCCAAGTGCTTCTCATTTTGATATTTTGGATCTTCGGACGAAAACACTTTTTGTAAAACACTTTTATAATTATATATATACATGAGGATTCTACCGGCTTACTTGCTTTAATGTGAATTGTGGTTGGATTTACATGTGTCTCAAATGTCTATCTAACACATAATTATCTAATAAATATGTTAATGTATTTAGACATCTAGGAATATGCTGATATTCAATGTAATCGAAGTAACATTCCAAGAGGTGAATTCATAGATACACCCATAAAAAAGTAGGACTTCAGATAACATAGACATTACTTAGTTGTAGTACCATTAACTGCGAATCAAGCCGTACAACCAGGTGACAAATTCCAAGTGAAATAGCATCGGTCAATAATTCGATGACTGCACTATATTCCATGATATTGTTAGTTACACGACCAAGACAAACACTGTGTATATTGATTAACTCATTCGTAGGTGCATAGATTTCCCAAGCAGCGGATGCTAAGTTTTGAGTATTATGGCTAGCGCCATCGGTGAATCCAATGTGGGGTAGCGAAGACACCGACACCTGGAAACCAAGCACAACGCAAGGTAAGCAACTGGGGGTCGAAACCAAATAATGAAAAAGAACACAAAAGTAGCACACAAGAGTATGATACAATAAAAATACAAGCACTCATGCAAAGATAATCTAAGCATAGCACTTCTTTAAAGTAAATCCCATTTCTGGGTTCACTCAAAGGAATGCCATCATAATCCACTAGCTCATAGGCTCTCTTCTCCAACACTCGGTTGATGATATAAGGGCCTCGCCACATAGCCTCAAATTTTGCGGCCCCTAGTAAATCACGATATTGTTCATAGAGGAGAACTAGATCACCTTCAAAGAAAACATGTGGCTTGACATGCTTGTCGTATTGGGATTTTATGCATTTCTTCTAGGTTTCAATAACCAGGGTGGTGTCACGACAGGTTTCATCTAATTGCATCAGATACAATAGACGTTCTTCCTTGGTAGAGGTGTTTGGGAGAAGTTCCACGGCTAGTTTCAAGGATGGTATCTCACATTCAATCAGTAGGACAAATTTGATGCCATACACTAATTGAATAGGCGTAAATCATGTGGTAGACTTTACCGATGTCTGATAGGCCCATAATGTTGAAAATAACATTGTGTGCCAACTTGTCTTGTGAATTCCTATTATCCGTCGAAGCATAGTGATAAGAACTTTGTTTATCGCTTCAACTTGGCCATTGGCCTGTGGATAGTAAGGAGTTGAGTTTTCATGCCGAGGACCCAAATTTTCGGTAATCCCGGTCATCATGAAGTTTCTAAAATGGCTATCGTGATCAGTCATGATAGCTTGTGGGATTCCAAATCGAGTGATGATATGATTGATTATGAATAGGGCTGCAGTTTTTCCGATGTTATCGAATGTAGGCATCACCTCGGCCCATTTCGTGAAATAATCCACGGCTATGATGATGTATCCATGCCCCTGGCCAAGTGAGGGTTACATGTCATGAAATCAATGCTCCATTTCGGAAAAGGACCAACGAAAACTACAGGGTGTAAAGGAGCCGAGTGAGACCCTATCTTGTTATTGTACGTTTGACAAGCATGGCACTTCTGGATGGTAGTTATACATTATTTGAATAAAGAAGGCTAGAAGTACCCTTCTCATAAGATATTTTGGGTAGTAGCATACACGAACATATGACCACCACATGCTTCAGAGTGGCAGTCATTCAAATCTTTCTCAGCCTCATCGAAGGTGAGACAACATCGAAAAATAGAGTCAACACGATGGCGATAAAGAGTGTCATCGAGAATGATGTATTGATGGACTTGATACCGTATGCGATGACGATCTGTACTAGAGAGGTCGGGCCAGAAAGTTTGAGTCTGGATGTAAATGATAATATCTCCATACCAAGCATCATCAGAACTGATTAGAAAAAGGGATTCATCAGGTAAGGAATCCTCTACCACATTTTCTATCTGAGGGGAGGGAAGGTCACATATTAATTCGGCAAATACCAATGATTTATTAGACTTAGCGCGTTCAAAAACTAAGTCAAACTCCTAGACGATCACGATCTAGTTGGAGTACTTTCCCCCTAGCAATTGGCATGTAAGGATATACTGCATAGGGTTGCAATCATAAATGACAGTGGTCTTGCGTAGTAGGATATAGTGACAAAAACGTTGGACAACTTGAACAACTGCCAAGGCCAGTTTCTTAACATGAATATATTTGTCTTGGGTAGTCATGAGACGCTGACTCAAATAATAAATTACATGTTCATCGTGTGAATCATATTCTTGGACTAAAACCATGGTAATGGTAGAGTTTGAAGCGATGAGATAGAGGAAATAGTCTTGACTATAATCTGGTGGGAAAAGTAGTGGTGTTCTTGTTAGGGAAAGTTTCAAAGATTCGAAGGCTTTGTTGGTAGTCTCATCCAATACGAATTCATAACCCTTCTTTAATAGTCAAGTAAATCCTAGCATTAAATCAACATAGTTGGGGATGAATCAGCGCAAACTTTTTGCCTTCCCTTGCAAAATTTGGAGCTGGCAAAGTGTAGAAGGAGGAGGTAGATTAAAGATGGCCTCAAACTTCAACGGATTCACCATAATTTAATGAAGTGACACAATGAAACCTAGAAGTCAGCCTAACTCCACACAAAAAACACGTTTGTGTGGGTTTAAACGTATACGATAGTAATGACAATGAAGGAAAATGGCTCGGAGATGGGCCGAGTGATCTTTGTGGTGCATGGAATGGGCTGGTAGATCATCAAGATATGGTTGCACAATTTGTTTGATATCGTGAAAGGGATAATACATGTCATGTTGGAAAGTCACACCAACGTTCTTCAGACCGAAAGGTAATTTTCGTTAGGCAAAGGTACCCCAAGGACAAATGAAAGTGGTTTTGTGTTGATCCGTGAGTAAAATGCTAATCTGATTATAGCCGGAGAAACTGTCCATTAAAGAGAAGATTTCATTCCTGGCGGAATCGTCGACAATATGGCCGACGAAGGGTGTTGGAAAGTTGTCCATAGGACAATCTTTATTCATATCCCTATAATCGATTCATACACAGATCGTGCCTTGTTTTTTATTTACCTAAACTAGATTGGATACCCAATCGGTTAAATCCATAGGGTAGATAAGGCTAGCCTTAGGAAGTTTTTTGACTTCGAGCTTGATAGCGACGACTTTACGAGGGTGGATTGGGATAAGTCTCTGCCGAATGGGTTTAGTGTCTAGATAAGTCTATATTTCATGTATAATGATATCGGGGTCAATACCCAACATCTCTTCATAGCAACATGCAAAAACGTCACAAAATTATTGAAAAAGGGATTTATAGGTGACGACCTCATCTGTGGAACATGAAGCTCCGATGTAAACATTTTTTATAACTCGAGGTTTAATGGATATGTCAAGAGGAACATTGGGTCAAATATCACTCAGTTTCCCTTCGTATAACACGTTGTGAGAGGACTCAGGAACAAAGAAAATGATAAAAGTGGTTGACAAAGTCGAAAGCCTTTGGTAAATCTCTATGGTGTGTTGTTCGAGGAAGAGGATGGAACGATGATGCCTATATTCCCACGGGGTGTCTTCCATGGACATAACTAACATGATCATCTTGTCCATAGGAAAAATAATGTGAAATGGATCAGGATATGAATCACCAAGAGAGGGGGTAGAAAAGATGGTTGATCGAATGGATTGATAAGAAGATTCAACCAGACTCAAGGGAATTTGTTCTCCATGGAAAATATAATCTCCAGGGTCAAGTACCATCCATGGGTCATTAGACGTAGAGGTTTCATGAACAAAGGTGGAAATCATGTTGATCTAGGTGACAAAAGTAGGTGGAATATCGGGTGGTGGGATTGGGACAATACCTATCAGGGTTGAATATTTTAGTAGACCCACACCGACATTCTAATGCACAAGAGGTGTCTTCAAAATAAATGGTATGTTTTTAGTATGGGAATCAACATTGAAAAAGATGAGTTGGTCTACTGTAATGACTTTTCCTTGGTGTTGAAAACATACGACATGAAAAAGGGTAGACACAACTACGCACATGGAATCAATCTAGACTTAAATGTAGACTTTCGAACAATGCCCTTTGGAGGGGGTCAAAGAACTATATCAAGACCCAATCATTCGAGATGAAGAGGACCATTGGGAAGTGAAGTCGAGGGAGGCAATTGAACCAATGAAGGTGGTCTATCATCAACTTTCTCCTTTGAGGGGGAGTAATATTTGGCCTGAGTGGTAATAGTAACATCGTTCTTTTTTGAATCACCCGTACACATAGGGATATACAAAGTGGTTGAAGGAGAGGGTTGGTCGTGAATGACCAATTGGGCCTGTTGTTGAGAAGGGAAAGGTTGTGACAAAACGACAAATGTGGGAGGCTTCGCAGTTCCCTGAAGGAACTTAGTGACCTCAACACGTCTTGGACAATATTTTGTGTAGTGATCATCACCATGGATAATACAAGGATATCTCAATTTACGCTTATCCTTATCATCAACAGGTTGTGTTTTGGATTTTTGGGATTGTGGATTATTATTTTTATCCTCCTTATTCCTACCCTTTCCTTTTTTAGATTTATTTTTGCCGGTAGGGGTAGATTGAACGAAGTTATCCTCATAAGTTTTGTCGGTGGAAGGAGTAGGAGTTAGAGAACTTTGAACATTAGAAGCAATAGATTTGGGATTGGTGTGAGTGGCCGACGTGGATTTAGAGTCAAGGTGGAAAGTGCCAATCAAATTGTCAACAATGTGAGAAGCTACTGGGGTTGTTGAGGTAGCGTTGGTATAAGGACAAGGAGAATCAGGGAGCAAGTCATAAAAAGTGCCTGTTGCGAATAAACGAGGTCTAGGTACTAAGCGCGACTGATTGCCTGCTCTTCAGTGACAACTCCACCCATGTAAATGTCATGAGAGAATTTATTCATGAAGGATTTAGTGAACCATTCTGCTAATAACTGATTAGGAAGGTCAAGTTTTATCTAATGTTGTCTTCATCACCACTCATGGATGTGATCAGAAATATGAGTGGATGAATTTTTCTTAAAGGAACTCAAAATCTCGGTGCCTGTTTCATAGCAGATTGGAAGTTGGTAATGGGTGAGGAAATCCATGGATAAGGTGATAAAGTGGGTGAAGAAGCCTCATGGTAATTCTATATACCCCTCTATAGCCGAACCCATGAGAGTTCATTGGAAGAGTTGTAACCGAATGGAGTCATTCATCAAAGATTTGGGCAAACACCAAAGGTGAAAAGTCATAACATGGTTGTTATGGTATTCTTTCGGCTTACCATTGAATTTGGGAATGTTAGACGGTTTCTTGGTCGATATAATGGGCCAATGGGGAGAATGTAAGATAGGATCATTCAATATTCTAGACAAGTCAGGTAGATCCAAACTAGATAGAAAGGGAAACTGTCTATTCATGTGAGGGTACTGGTGACTTTGGGGAGGAAGTCTTGTCGGTATACCAGTAGGACCGTAAGCAGTCTGCATGTAAGATGAATATCCTGACAGATTCGACTGATGATGTAGAGGCATGTATCCCATGGGGTTGGACTGATTAGGGATGTTCCCCTGAAAAGGGGTACTAGAATGAACGTTCGAACCCCAAATGGGAGTGGATCAATCGAGATAAGGCTAGCCCAAACTAGGGGGTATGAAAGAGATAACTTGAGGTTATTTCCCCCTATACAATTGTGGATTTCTTTGAATGATAAGGTTCCAATATTGGGCTAGAGATCTTGGTATGTTATGTCCATAAGGTGGGTTATAGCCTCCAAGCGGGGGTTGTCCTCCAAATGAGGATTGTGTCCCAATTTGAGTTTGAACCCGAAACTGAGTTTCCCCCCCAGGGTTAAATTTCCCTCCAATAGGAATATGATAACCAAAAGTGAATGAATGAGTAGTGCCTCCAATTGGATTGGAGTCACTTGGGCCAGATCCTCCCATGAAAGGCGGATATGACCCTCTGAAGAGGACTCGGGAAGGTGTTAGAACGAAACCAAAAACATCATTATATCCAGAAGGAATGTAGGTTCCAGAAACTCTGAATGGAACCTAGGTAGGAATGGGAGTAGAAGAATTCAAAGAATTATACCCAGGAGGAAGTGACGGGATAGGTCTAGAGGAAAGTGGTGTACCAATGGGAGCTTGGGTAACCATCGTATTCCCAATGGGAATAGTTGTAGCACGAGGGACCATTGTAGAATGGGCCATCTGGAGAGGAATAGTTGAATTAGGACCAATTGATTATGTGTCTGAACCAAGGAAGATATAGCTAGTTGTACTATAAAAGTGATCTATATGTATCGTGTAGGTCACATATGTTTCAGGTAGTTCAGAGATGATAGGTATATCAACACATGACCCTGAGCCGTAAAGGTCTCGCATTGTGTGAGGTTGGTTTCCAAATATGTTGGTGGTCCAAAAAGGATTGTCGTTTTAAGGGCCGATAAGAGGTCCAGTCGGTATTACAGAAGTGTCAACAACAAGTTCTCTAGATGAATTCAATCAAAGAATATGCCTCTCATATCTAGAAGGAATGAGAAAACCTTCTAGAGAATCGGAAATAATATGGAAACTCTCTAAAGAGGTGAAACCTTCCTCTTGGGAGGCTATGGTATCCTCGAATTCGCTCTATTGAGGAGAGCCCTATGTTGGATTATTATGCAAAGTTTTTGAACCCTCCAAATCTTTTGGGGATATCCCTTGCATCCTGCGTGAACGACGTGGGAGGGTCCATGTTGGCGGAACCAAATTTTTTTTAGAAAAAATCTATGGCCAACTACGTAAACAAACAACACCCGCAAATAAAATATACATATCAAACCAGGCATACATACCTTCTTATTTCAAAGTCACTAGTTGGTGATGAAACCCAACGTCGCGAAGTCAAGACAAGAAGGGGCTAGGATAGAGCGGGTGGAAAGGTTACATTGACGACTTGATTAACATACTTAAACCCTGGTGCAATCTCTCACACATAATCGTGGGTATACCCTCCAAGGAGCCTGACTGAGTCTGGCCAACTTTGATTTCAGATACCGTGAAGACTTTCCCCTCCACAGTCACCTCGTGTAAGACCCTAATAATATAGGCAAATAAGGCTACCAAGAACAATAGTGATTCCTGGGGAAACAATCGACAGTCTGATCCACGTGCAAATGCAGGGTATCTAGCCCGAAATCAACCCAAAAGGATTCCACTCATCATTGTGGGTATAGCATTCAAGCGACCCCCATAATATGTGCAATCTCTACACTACCAACAAAGCAGGGTGAGTAACTTTGCCAATCTCAATGCGACCTCAGGTTTGACCCTTGTGTAAGAAGGGATTCCCAGGACAAAATGTTGCAAATGGATTTGAACACTCCCTATCACAATATGCTATTGTGTGTTTTATTCTTTAGAGAGTGTGCCTCACAACATATTCCAAAGCGCTAGCCTAGATAATGTTGGTGTAAAAGATCCCTAGAAAATAAAAGTTACTAAGAAAAATTTATAATTACGTAGTGTTTTTTAGAGGATGTTGTTTACGCAAGAGGAAGATGGAAGTGAAACCAATGTTGTATGATACCTTGACCCAATAGTATGAAGACAAAGATGAAGGATGCAAAATTTTTGTTCAACGAAATCTATCTACAGTAGGGAGAAAGTGTTTTTCTGGAATGATGTAAGCTACAAAATGTAATTTCTTTTTCTTTAATGAACACAATTGCAAACAACCATAAACAATGGAATTTCCTAACTTTCGCTTCTTTAATTTTTATTTTTTTTGAATGCAAAAACTTTGTTATGAGTGATTACTTAAGAGAATAAATGACTTTAAAGTATTCCTTTCTAAACCCAAATCAGGGGTATAACAAAGAAAGGACAAGTAATTAAAGAAAATTTATACACTCAACAAGCACCCAAATCAAACTTTCAATGAAGATACAAGTAAAGATGATAATAAAGTGTTTCACTAAATGCAAAATAAAATGACTTTCCAATCAACAAGCAATCCAAAAAATGTATTCAATCCAAAACTTCAAATCCAATCAAAAGACTTTTAATCCAACAAGCATTTAGATGAAAAATCAGAGATTACATCCTTGTTGATAAAAAATCAAAAGGTAAAAAACTGGAAAAATGACTAAGAAAGGTGTTCGATCTCCGAAAACCAAATGATAGAAAGTCTCAAACTCAGATAACAGTCAAATACTAGCATAACAAAGTTCCTCCCAACTGATTGAAGAAAAACTGGGCATCAAAATATGATAAGACCTAATCCAAAAATCTTAGAGACGTCGTTGCGACCCAACAGTAGGTTACAGTGCGGAAATCACCAGTTTCTGTAGGCTATCAATAGACAGGGTGCGGAAAGTTCACACTGAGCTAAACAATGAGGGCATGGAAATCAAATGTTTCTGTAGGTTGTGTATAGAGTACAGTGCAGAAGTGTATGAAAACCAAAAATTTGGAAAAGAGGACCAAGGGTCTAAGTGAACTTTCAAATATAGAGAGTCTGGATGGATTCCCCACAGACTCAGAGACGGAAACAAAGTGAAAAATATAGGATAAAAAAAAATGCCCAACAAAAAACCACAAATACGTCATATCCCCAGTGGAGTCGCCAATTTGTTTATTGGATAAATCGGTAAATGTGGACATAAAATAATCTTCGTAGATCCACCTAGATCTAGAACAAAACAAGATAGGACATGACACTTTCCCTAAGTTACAATCATTGAATTTACTACCAAATAAGGAATGAATGACATACCCTTAGATATCGCTTCCCTATATCTTTGTTGTCCATGATTTGCTCGGGTGCTTTTGTGAGATCAGATCTGTAATGACACAAACCAACCAAAGTGAAAGAAACAATTATAGATTCAATGAAAACCTAAAGATGTGATTAAGGAGTCATGTAATAAAATGCTAACGATTTTATGGGAAAGAAACATGTCACCGTATTATATTAAGTAAAAGTGGAATATACAATGAAATTACCTTGATGTCGCAATTTCCCTTTTTATGGTCCTTTGTTCCAAAACACACATACACTTTCTTCGAATTTGTATGAAGATGGTCCACAAAAGCTTGATTGAAAAGTGGAGGCCTCAAGCATCAGTTGCAACGACATCCTTCACACAGTCTTCAACCTATTCTTTCAACAATTCTTTACTTGATCTTGCCTAACCTTTTCCATGAGAAACCCATCATTATATAGGAGAAGGTGAAATGGTTAAAAGGATGAGGATGATCCCACCAAATCAGAGAAGCCAGTAGGATCACAACCATACAGATTCCACCTCACATTAAGAAAGATTCCCCTTATAGAAACTTCGTGAACTTCTTTCTTCTTTTAGCTTACAAACGTCGCCGCATCCTCCCTATATAGTAGCCTGCAGAAACCTTGTGGGCCAGGCATAGAGAAGCTTGCATAAATCAGGGATTTCTGCACTGTGTACCATTATTTACCTACGATGGCCTTGTAACAATATGCCTTGTAGAGGAATAAAATAGTCATTTTTCTCACGCAAAAGATCCTTTTGAGAGCTTGAACACATGCTTGTAGAATCATCATTAGGGTGACCAAAATAATGTGTAACAACTCTCGGTGTGGAAAGTTGTTCTATCTGGATGGAACGTGTTTGGGTACCAGTGTTAGAATATCTACCAAAGGTTATATTTTTAACTAAAGGTTGGATTGGATTTATCTATGCAACTCCAAAAGATGCAAAGTTACCATTAAGTAGAAAGTGGGTCAATGGAAATAGTATCCTTATGCTAAAAAAATGGAGGCTAGCCTTTAATCCAGAAACCAAGTACTTCTCTTTAAGACATATTTGGGTTTTTCTTCAAGGAATCCCTTTGTATTTATGGAACGAAGGAGCCTTGACAACCATTGGAAACAATCTGGGGAGCTTTATCATGTTTTATAAAAAGAATTTATAAGCCTCAAATAGAAAAGTTGTTAAAGTTCTGGTCGAAATGGATGTGCACTTAGGTCTGCCAGTGACTACGGAGGTTGAATGGCATGGTTTATGCTATCAACAAAGAATAGATTACCTCAGGTTACCTTTCAGATGTAGTTACTGTCGGCATATCTCTCACTTGAGGAGAGACTATAAATGTTTCAGGGAAGAAGAAAAGTTGAATGAAGAGCATAGTATTCTTTATAGTAACCTAGATTCCTTGATGGACACTGTTTTTTATTCTTTCGAAGGAATTAGAGACGACAATATTCACAAATGTTTTTTGCGGCCAACTGATACAATTATCAGTAAGTTACAATTACATTGTCTTACTTTTTTCAATTCACTTTCAGTAATGGAATGCCAAATAGTTAGCTCTTCTATTTGGTTGAATAATTATATTTCTAAGTTGGTCTGGTCACCTCTAGTGGATTCTAGTGTCCCTAAAAAATATGACCTTTCCCCAGGGGAAAAATTTTCCTTATCCACTCAGTTGTTTGTTATTTCTCCCTTGGAACCGACGAATCCTTCTGGTGATTTGGTAGTAGTGAAAGACCCTTCCCCCATTGATACTTCTCTTCGAGGACCTTCAGAATCTATTGAGATTTGTAACAGTCCGGAGCATAGTCACCATTTTTTTTAAGTCAACCTCTGCAACCTGGGTATAGGGAACTAGAAGAGGACGAGTCAACCCTCTCTGTTGTTTTGGAATGTTCCATACCCTATATTCGTGGAAGCGAAGCTTCGGTTCCTTTACCTTCTTTTCTTGGGAAAACAACCATTGACCCTTTTGTTGAAAGTGGGGAAGCAAGTAGCTCTCTTTCTTTGGTAGGATAGGGGGGAGAAGGAATTCACGCAGTCAAGAGGTTTAGGAATTGATCTTTCCCCTGTTAAAATTGCAGTTCTAGGAAAAAAACTAGTTCTATATTAAAAGAAGATTATGTATCTCATTTACCTATTGATGGTAGGGACCTTAGAGATTTGAAGGCCCTTGCAAGATCAAAGTAATGTTAGTACTTTCACTAAATCTGAGAGGGACTGGAGGCACCCTTAAACTTTCCTTGGTTCATGGTGTGTTGGAAAAAACTCACCCAAACATTGTTTTTTTTCAGGAGACCTTAGTACACTCTAAAAAGGCTCATTGTTTCTTTCAAATCTTGAGGCCAAAGTGTCTTGTTTGCATGGTTAATTCATTTGGAACTTCTTGAGGGTTATCAGTTGCTTGGTATCCTTCATATTTTTATCTAGTGCCTTACCTAACTTGTGGTGGTATCTTACTGACCAGACACTATCTAGAGTCCAAAATGTTTATTAATATTCTAAATATATATGGGCCTTGCTTGGAGCTCAAGTCATTTTGGGAAAGATTAGAGGCTACGAGTCTAGTTTCTTTGAAAAGTCTTGTGTTCGTTGGTGACTTAAACTTGACTATGATGGTAGGTGAAAGTTGGCGCAACTGGTCAAACCTTGGTTCTTTGGCTACTTTCTTTACTAATCTTTTGAGTAACAATTAACTTATAGATATACGACCTAGAAAGATGGTACCCACATGGAGAAATAGTCAGGTGGATGATGCTTTCATAGAAAAGAGACTAGATCGTTATTTTCTTTATGAGGATTTAGTGTTATCTACAAGATTTTTCATAATGTGGGTAAAATACCCCTTTATCTCTCATCATGCGCTAATCCCTTTACAGTTGGATCTCCTGCTAGTGTTCAAAGCAATTCCTTTCAAATTTAATCCAGTTTGGAGATTAGATAAATAGTTTTTTACTCTAGTTCATAATCTGTGGAATGATCCTTTATATCTTCGGGAACCTGGTAAACCAAGGAGGTTAGTATGGAAGTTGAAAGACCTGAAAAAGAGTACAAAAGTATGGTAGAAGGATTTTAAAATATTAAAGAATGCTTGTCTTAGAGGTCTTGAGCAGGAAATCTCCTTTAGAATCCAAAATTTATCGGAGGGTACCTGTCAGAATATGATTAATCGAACGTTAAAATATTTAGAGAAGGAAAGGAATTCAATATTAAAGGATATTGAGGAACATTGGCGCCAGCGCAGCCATGCCATATGGATTCAAAGCGGGGATCTAAATACAAAATTCTTTTATAGCTATTCCTGCTACAGGAGAAACCATAAATTCATATGGGAGATACAAGATGAGGGGGGGACATTTTATAGAGGACAAGACAATCTTAAAATGGAAGCAGTTAAACATTTTAAATATTTTTATAATAAGTCAGTGGATATAAGTCAGGATGATCAAGTAAAAATAGCTACTTTATTTCTGAACATGATTCTTAACTTAGATTTAGATGGTCCCTATAAACTGGTGGATAAGGAAGAACTGAAGAAAGTCTTATCAAATTTAAAATTGGATAAGAGTCTAGGCCCTGATGGATGGACCGTGGAATTCTTTAATCATTTCTTTGACTTAGTAGGAGATGACATTCTGGAAATGATTGAAGAAACTAGAACTTTGGGTTTCATTCTGAGAGCTCTAAATTCTACTTTTATCACTTTAATTCCAAAAGTGAACAAACCTCATCCTTTTGGATATTTTATACCAATATGTTTGTGTAACCTCTGTTATAAGATTATCTCAAGGGTAATATCTAATCAAATCAAACCGATTCTTTCTAGATCTCTTTCGGAAGAGAAGTTGGGATTTCTACAAGGAAGGGAGTTTCATGATGCTATAGGTAAAGTCCATGAATGTATCCACAGTATTAATCAGAAAAAATCAAAGTCTTTGATTCTAAAGTTGGATCGTCAAAAATCTTATGACTGTGTAAATTGGGACCTCTTGCTCATTCTCCTCCTGCAAATTGGAGTGGATCATAAAATGACTAATTGGATAATGAGCCGTGTTGTTTCTACCTCATATTCTATCTTGATTAATGGTGAAGAAACATATTTCTTTAAGATTGGAAGGGGTTTGAGGCAAGGATCTCCCCTATCACCATTGTTGTTTATCTTGGTGATGGAAAGTCTGAGTTTATTACTGAAACATAGTCAAAGAGAGGGAAAACTGTCAGGTATACAAGTGAAATCAATTAAAATTTCACATATTCCTTTTGTGTATGATGTTATTATAATGACATGTGCTACTATTCATGAGTGGTGGGAAATAGATAAAGTTCTTAAAAATTTTAGTTTGACTTCTGGGTTATTGATCAACCTCTCAAACTCGACTTTCCATCAAACAGGCTAACTGATTAGGAGATTTTTATGTTCAAATAATTTTTCCCTTATAATTTTATAGAGTTGGAACAAGGTTTCAAATATCTCGGTTTTTATTTGAAGGTTGGAGCTATGCGATTGGAAGAATGGTATTGGTTTATAAAAAAATTGGAAAATAAGATTAATAACTAGTGCTTTAGGTGGCTTTCTTCAGGAGGGCACCTTACACTCCTGAAAGTAGTTTTATCTAGCCAACCTATATATTGGATGTCCCTAGTGGTTGTCCTGGGCTCAGTCTTAAAAATTCTCAGGAATCATATGTTTAATTTCCTGTGGAAAAGGTACTGTGACTCTCATACGATGCATCTTTGCAGCTGGGAGAGAATATCCTTTCCAAAATATTTTTGGGGGTGGGGAATTCGTAATATATTTGACTTCAGAAAGTCTCTAGCGATGAACAAGTTATGGAAAATTATCATGGGGGAAGGCATTTGGCATAGAGTAATAATTGAAAAATATATTTTACAGGATTTAGTGACTAATTGGCTCAGAACTCTGTCTTTCAGAAAGACCAAAATTTCTAGAATCTGGTGAGGACTTACAAAAGTTTTATTTTTGATATTGCATGGCTTAAGCTGGATACCTGGGAATCAGTGATTTCTCTTTCTTCTCAAGAAATCTGTTGTCGTTGTTAAAAGAACATAACATACTAACACTTACCCAAGTAAAAAAGACTTTAGGTGATCAATCATTGGTTTCCTCTTGGCTCAACAACTCTGAACTGGAATTGGAAGGGGACTTAACACATGAGTGGGAACTGTTCATAAGTGCTTTAGCGAAGTCAGGTGCCCTAATCCAATAAAAGAAGGATACTCTAATGTGGATAGGAGGTGAAAATTCAGGAAAACCTCCAGCAAAAAATCTTTACTCAAGTATCATCTCGACAAAAAGACTGTTGAAAATTGATACCTGAGAACAAAAAAATTGGAATTTCAAAGCCCAACTAAAGGTAAAATTATTTTTCTGGCTGGCCTTAGAGGGTAAAATCCTAACTTGGGACACACTTCAGAAAAGGGGTTGGACTGGTCTGGGGCACTGCTCTCTTTGTAAATCGGATTGTGGGTTTGTTAGTCACCTATTTATATAATGTCTCTTTGCAATATCAGTCTAGAATTTAGTGTATTTGGAATTAGAATTGAACAGGAGCTCGATAGGGAATATAGTTTCGGATTGTTTTCAGACTTGGTATATGGATAAATCTGTTCCTACTCATATTGTAGCCTATACCACCTGACACATTTGGCAAGAGAGAAATAAAGCTCTGTTTGAGGATACTAGTCCGTCTTCGCTGGTAGTGAGCTACAAGATTTTGGCTTTTTCTCCATGTTCCATTTCTTATCCAAAAGACAAGCCACCAAATGATATTTCGATTTCCTCGAGAAAGGATTCCACGCTTGCTTGGTTTGATGGAGCTGCCAAGAGTGATGGTAGTATTTGTGGTGCAGGGGGTGTTATTAAAGTACAATAGGCTATTTTTTACAAATGGATTCTTAATTGTGGCAAAGGAACAAATACTAAAGAGAAACTCTTGGGTGACTGGGCATCTATATGGCTTGTCGAGTACTTATTACTTTCTGATCTACATCTGCTAGGGGACTTAAAGGTTGTAATCGACTGGTTAAACAAAGAAGACAACCTATAGGTGAGCTCCTTGGAGGGATGGAAAGATAGAATTTTAGTGCTGACTTAGAGCTTCCGCTTAATTACTTTCCAACATCTATATAGAAACTTCAATATTGAAGTAGACACTTTATCAAAGCAAGCATTGGAGGATACTGAAGGTATACTTTTTTACTAAAAGTGGACCAATGGAGCGACTCATCCAAAGAGACAATTTAGAATCCATTAACCTTTGATGGTGTTTCCATTCAAAATAGTCTCTTGGATTTTAATTTTGATAGTATCTACTTTTTGAATATGTTTTGAAAATTGAAGTAGGACTATCTACTCATAATATATTTGGTGTTTTTTTGAGAGTCTACTTGTATCCTCTTTGAAAATGATTGTACGTTTTTGTTAATTTTTCTTTTGAATAGTAGTGTTATTCTCACTGTAATGATTTGGAAAAAATCCATGGAGATGCAATGGCAGTTGTAAAAAAACTATATAATATAATATAATTTAGGGAAAAAAGTTTTTTACTATACTATATTTATATGCAATGTTTGACATTTCTATTTACTATGAAGTACACGCATTTTACTATCCTATATTTATATATAATGATGACAAGGAGAATTTAATATAATAAAATAATCTATATATAAATAGTTTATTATTAAAAAAATATTTAAAGTTTATTTTAATATTATATATATTACAATATAATAAGTTATAAATCATTAATTAATAAATATTTACTTATTATATATTATATTTGGCAAATTTTCCTACCTATTTATTATATATGTTTTTTAACTATACAGATTTGGATATAGTTTATTATTAAAAAATTATTTAAAGTTTATTTTAATATTATATATATTACAATATAATAAGTTATAAATCATTAATTAATAAATATTTACTTATTATATATTATATTTGGCCAATTTTCCTACCTATTTATTATATATGTTTTTTAACTATACAGATTTGGATGTGAGCTTCACAATAGAGGTTGATGAAATCATTTTAACCATAATTACCAAATTTTAACCAATCCACATAATTTGGTTCATCGAACAAATTGTTCTATTTGATTAGGTTCACTGATTCCATCTAATTTCAAAATCCATCAACTTTAATCACTGAACTATCACTATATTACATCTCATTGAGTTTCCTACATTGGGACCTCTCGGTTATACCTGTAATATTTGGATGTGATATTAAAATAGGAATAAATGTGAGTCCATGTCCAGCCTGGAAATTTCCTTTTGTAAGATGTATTGCATCTTGCGTGTCTCCTTCTTATTAATATTTATTTATTAAAATCAAATATCAATATAATATTAAAATATATGTATATATAAAATATTTATAACTAATAATATTTATTTATTGAAATTAAATAAAAATATAATATTAAAAAATATATATAAAATAAAAAAAATTGATGCATTTTTGGAGTTAAATATTTCTTATTTTTGGGTATTTTTTTTGGAGGCATCCAAACAGAAAACAGATGAAATAACTTAAAGAAGAAAATACATGCACAACATGATTTACTAATTGTTTAATTGTTGGAAACATATCAACGGATTTCTTCATGTGCTCACATGCACAATGTGTATACATGCACTCATTGTAAACTGTGTAATCTATTTATGAATTGTTCGTGTAACCATGTGATCTATTCATGATCAGTTTGTGTAATTGAGTGATAGATGTTATATATATGAACATACCCATAGAGGTGATAGTATGGTGTGGAGTGCAAGGTGTGTAGAGAGAAGAGTGTGTATGAGGAGAGGATGACTATTGAGCTCCACTTTTTCCATGTTTTCCGTTGTACAAAAACATTCATTAATTCACCTTTTCCCACATTTCGTTGTTAATACACACCATAAACCCTAATTAAACACCATCATTCGTCATTGTATCCAATGTGGTTAATACATCATCTTTTCTATCTTTTTAGTGGTTAAAAGATGATTATATCATGATTTACTTATGACGGTTTCTGAAGTGTGATTCTTGTACTAGCATGATCAACATTCTTGTACCATTACTATAGTTCAACATTACCATTCAACACTCGTATTCTAGTACCAGTCATTGTTTAGCATAGTCGCGTGTTTTTTGGAAAAATTCAGAAACATGGGTTTTCTCCACAGTGATGTCAACATGCATACATGTGTGGACCTCCAGCTCAGGGAGAATAATTCAGCCAAATCAATAAAAGTTATAGACAGTCAAGTTCGCCATCAATTTTCATGCACATGAAGACATATTTGAATAATTGGGAACATGGGTTTTGTTTCTAGCATGTCAAATTGGGTTTCCCGAGAACCATTTTCCAAACAAAGGAACGGTTGAAGATTTATTGCTAGTTCTTTAATTGGCATTTACACAAATTTCGGGATGTGTCTAGATTTAAAATCACACTGAACAAAACACTCAAATTTATAAAATGATGCGCCCATATTTATTTAACCAACTCCAAGTCATATCCAATGCAAATCAGGTAAGGAAAATGAAAATTTTCAATTCAAAATAATCGGGAATCATAACAAAAGTATTTGAATGTATTGTTTATAGTATGAAGCCATATTTCCAAGGGATTTGATGCTATCCCTTTAGCAATAATTTCCTCTATTTTGTAATACTATAAAAGACAATATCAGATAGGGGAGAATTCTCATTACATAAAATATCACTATTTCACTATTGTTATTGTGTAATCAGATGTGTTGCAGAGAGCAGAGTGCTATCATTTTGTAATCTAAGTTTTCTTTGATTTCAATGAAGGACATATTATTGTTATCGGAATTTTGAGCATTTCTTCGGTCTGAGTTAGTTTCCAGGAACATTGCCCAGGTCGGGAAGGGCCCCTCGACTTGGGTGATGTTCCTACTTTGTAATTTTATTTAATTTCATTACGATTGTTTTTTTATTTGGTTTTCTTTTGCTAATTTCCCGTTTTTGTTCGCTAATTCCCAACTATGCTATTTCTTCAATCCACTCCCTTCACGTTGCAAAGAATGTGTGGATCGCTCCAATATACAACGCCTTCATTTCAGTCATTGGTATTCATGTAGCACTGCAAATAACTTCATAAATATTCATCCATGTCATACACATACACAGTTTTATTACTCTGTTGTTTGTTTCATTTATAAATTGTAGTTTTATTACTGTCTTGTTTGTTTCATTTATAAATTGTGTTACTTATCCCTGTACATGTGTAACATATACATTGTATAATGTATTGTTACATTCAATGCATATAATGGTTACATTGTGTTATACGAAGGTTGTGTTATATATTGTGTTAACATTGTATTATTGTAATGTAGGTTATGTTACTGTGTTATACTAGAAGCTATGTTATGATTAGTATGGTATAGTGATGCGAGTTATGTGTGTCATCATACATATATTGTTTTGTTTTTATTTATTATTATTGTGTGCATTCTCAATTGTTTTATTGTATGCTTGTTTTTTTATGATATGTTATATATTATATGATTGTTTATTATGTTTTCAATAATATTTTGTTAATCTATTGTGTTTTTTTATATATTTGTATATACTATTCATGTTTTAAGAGTTACATTGTTATCTATATTGTTTTTTAGTTTATGCATTGATTTGTTTATGAGTGTAAATACAGTGTTAATTGGATTATATATGAGAAGCCATCTCATTCTTGTACAAAGAACCAAACTTATTTCATACCGACATATTCATTAGTCTTGTAAATAAAACAAAATTAATCTCGTACTTGCACATTGATTTTCACACATAAACAAAACTAATTCCATATCTCCACTTTGACTTCATTTTCATTCCCAGGCATATCATTTATTGAGGACAACTCTCTAAAGTGTGTTTCTTTGAAGTCTTTTCGTTTTATTAGGAGTTTGGTGGATTTTCTCTTAAAACTAGTAAATTCCATTTTAGGTCAGTAGCACACATACATGAGGGTTTGAGTAACCTCATCTAGATGACTAATTTGAATGCTAGTTTGGGTAATTTCTGCATTTACTTTTAGATTTCCTTGCTTGCCTTGCTTGTTTATTTCCCTCGCTTGATTTCATTTCTTGTATCTCATCTCTTGTACTTTGGATTCCTGCACTATGATTTTAATCCCAGTTTTGTTTTCATTCATTCCATTTTGAAGTGTGTTTGTCGGATTTAGAATAGGCTAAACTAGGCTCCAATCCTGCATTTCCTGTGCTTCAACCTCTAAGTCTACAACTCCCTAGTTGACAATTTAATGTTGGGAATTAATAGTGCATATATTTAGCCCCACAATGACTGTATGCCTGAGATTGGCTATTGTGATTCTCCCTTGAATAATAAGAATACCAAATATAATTTCCCGTGGTTTTTTCCCGCATTGGTTTTCCACATAAATAATTGTGTCAATTGTGTGATTGCTTTTCTCGGTTTTATGTGTGTTTAATCTTGTTTGTTTATGCTCTGTTTTTTTTTCTCTACCCAACAAGTGGTATCAGAGTAGCTTGAGTAGGTGTCACAGGTGAGACAAGATGAATTGTATTTCAGGTCATCACCGCTCTTTAGGAAATGTTAGAGGTGTGCCACGGCTCTCAAACTTAAGAAATCAGTGCACAACATTTTTTCACCACAGAGCACCGACAAATCAGTGCTCCCCCATACACACTCAAGGAGCGCTAATATCTCAAACTCGCACTCCCTTTTCACTGACCAAGGAGCGTCGATCTTTAAATAATTTGTTTTTGCATGGTTTAAAAATTCGAGTGGTATAAAAGTTAAAGGTGAAGGTTTTTTTGGTCTTATTCTAAATAAGACATGGTCATGAGTGAGTATTTAAAAGGTGGAGGAATCAAATTTATCGAGGGAGGTGTGCTTTTCTTAATAAATTAAAGGTGGATGTTTAAATGGTTTTGAGGAATACACATTAAATAATTGTGTTTTGAACCTTTTTTAATTAATATTTAGTCAGGGTTCATACCATTATTGCTTCACATTTAAAAGGGATTGGTTTTATAAGAAGTGGTTTTAGAATTTTTCTGCTAATGGAGAAAGTGAAGAGTTCTAAGTTTGAGGTGGAGAAATTCAACAGTCATAATAGCTTTGCGCTATGGAAGCTCAAGATGCACGATCTTCTTGTAAAACAAGGATTGCAAAATACATTGGCTAGAAAGACAAAGAAACCGACAAGCATGAGAGAACAGGACTGGGAAGATATGGATGCAAGATCCCTTCGTACTATTTGTTTGTGTCTGGTAGATGAAGTGTTGTTTAACATCGTTGAAGAGAAGACAACAACAGGTTTGTAGAGAAAACTAGAGAGTCTATATATGACAATGAACTTGACGAACATAATCTTCTTGAAGATGATGTTGTACAACTTGCATATGAAAGAAGTTACAAAAATTGTTGATCACTTGGATGTTTTCAATACGCTGATTTGTCAATTATCTAGTATGGACATAACATATGAAGATGAGGACAACATGGTTACATGTAATGATCCCAAGCCAAATTCTTTCTTGGAACCACTAACTACTACTAATTTATTGAGTTATTAAGTGCATACAAGATTCATCAACACATGGAGATCACAATATATTCAAGATGTAGAAGCACAAGCAAAGATCTGACCTGTTTATTATGAGCAATGTAAGATCAATACAATAGATGGTCGATCTGGCATAAACCTCAGATGGTTGTACAAGAAATAGATATGAGTTTCTACAAAATGCTCCCGACAATACAAAATAAGCCTCCAAAGGCTGGATATACAATGAAAACTGAATCAAGTAGATCTGAGCCATACTAATGCTCAACCTCCAAGCTGGAAAGTGCCACGTCCTGCTAGAATGCTGAAGCCCTCAATAATTCTACTCTTCTACCAAAAGTGTCCAATCATCCCGAGAAATATTCCAAATGATAGATCGAGCAATTGTAAGGACAACCCAGATGTCCAAATTCCCAAATTCACTCTCAAACCCCGTAGATCTGAATTTCCCACTGAATGGGGTGCCCCACTGGATGACTGAAACCCTAGCTGGTTCGGCCCTGATGCAGGGGGCCTCCAAATGCTCTGAAACTCTCCAAGAATATAGATTGGGCTATGAGAATCCCATGGGAGAAGTTTCAGACTCAGATATCAAGCAGATCTCCCTAGATCTGAGTTTTACTGAATTACAGAACGTCCCCTATGGCTCCAAGATGTCCCAATATGCAGACAAATGTAGAATGATGATAACCCTCCAGAAAATCCCTCAAATGAATGGTCCTGTCCCTACAAACAAAACCCAACTGTTGGAATGGCCCCAGGCCCTCAGGATAAGCTGGATCGAACCTCCCTCTAGATGATGGTGCGCCCTTGCTGGAAACACAAGAACAATATGACTTGCTACCTTATGAAGCGCTAGATGGAGATGGGCTGAGACTAAAATGGTGTGGAAGAGTCTTTCATCCACGAGACCAAGCTGCGAAACAAGGTGAGTGGATATTTCACCACTGAGTTGCTCACAAGGGTTTGTACAGCAAAACCCCCAAACTGAATGCTTAAGAGCAATAGAAAATGCTAATCCAAAACCAGAATGAGTAATAGGTGCCCCAGCCTCTTACTTATACTTTTCCTTCTAATTCTCTGTTGAGTTAGGTTAACTCCCAGGGTTAATCTTCTATTCTTCTGTTGAGTTATCTTTTACTCCTTTGTCCTTTTCCTTTCTTAAGTCAACTTAAAAATATAAATTTTAACTTCTTGACTTTCCCCCCTTCAGTGTGAGACTATGACCTAGTGGGGGTGCCCAAGCCACTGAGTCTCCTCATCACTTCTCTAAGAAGTGGGGGACATTACAGTCTCCCCTGCTTGAAATTGCTTGTCCTCATGCAATTCCAAACCTGCTTCTCTAACCAGGTGCTCTTGCTCCCAAGTGGCATACTCCATGGGTAAATCCTTCCACCTGATCAGATACTCCTTGATGCCTCAGTGTCAGAGCCTCTTCTCTCAGACTTCTAACACCTCCTCTGGAATCAAAACAAGTTGTACCTCCTCATCCATGGGAGGTAGTGCCTCAATAGGCCTGACATGTTGACCGGGGGATTTCTTAAGGCATGAGACATGGAAGATGTTGTGAATTTTGCTACCCTGTGGAAGCTCTAGCTCATAAGCTACTACCCCTATCCTCTTGTTGACTCTGTAAGGTCCAAAGAAACGTGGCTACAGTTTCTCCACTCTGCTTCTTTTAATGGAGGCATGCCTGTATGGTTGCAACCTCAAATAGACTAAACCACCAACCTCAAAGGTACAATCAACTCTATTCTTGTCTGCTTGGACCTTTTGCTGGTTTTGTGCCCTTTGTAAATGATCCTTCAATTCCCTGAGAATGTCTTGGCTCTGTTGTATCCAATACTGTACCATCGGAGCCTTGTTGTCACCAAATGCAATCTCCAAAAATGATAAAGGATCATAGCTATATAAAGCTCTG
>ML780664.1:49022-59543 GCA_009831015.1 Picea engelmannii | reverse complement strand
GATATGATAAAGCAATAGTACAAAATTCATGAGATGCTCCTGAGGAATGTAGATACGTAAAGTAGTATGTATTGTTTTGTAATTCTCAGATTTATCCCAGATTAATGGACACTACCTGGTTATTTAAATGTGAACAACATACTCATATGTATAAGACACGTCGGATTGGTAGTAATTTCTAGCATAATTAAAAATGTAGAGTTTCATTCGTACAGTTACATAAATATATAAAAGCAGACTTAATTGAGCATAAATTTAAGTCTAGTAGGGGTTTATCCATTGCCTATTCCATCCATTTGTAATATAATTCATAGTAAGAGCCCACAAGGAAATGATACTAGCTATATACATATGAATACCCTCTTTTAGTCAATAAAGCGATTCAATAGAAATAATTAAATTTAGATATAGCAAGTACCTTACATCAGATATATGATCATTAAAACAGAAAATGAAAATCATTTCAGTTCAGATTTAATAAGTACAGGGCATCAGGTATAAAATCATCCAGACATAGAAGGATTAGAGTAACATATCTGAACCAACTCGCGGGAAGACAAAGAGAACAACCATGTTCCTCCCAACCATAGAACATAGTAGCCAAAATCACTTTCACAGTTCACTCCCTAGCCTGACCATGAGTCGATGAGGGCGAACATGGAAAAAATCCCCCTCAACAATGTCATTCCATTCCAGTAGATTCCTCTTGCCTCAAACTCAATCAATAGTTTTCATAACAACAAGAAAACTAGTATTCTCTCTTCCCCCCATCATACTAAGCAACGTCCTTCCTCCTCACATATCCTATATATAAAAACCGTCCTTTTGCCTAGGTCTTTCTTCCGCCCCTGGGAATTTTTGCATCTTTCTAAATCCCTGACTTTTAGGGGCTACCAATAGTCAAATCTCTGATTTTCCACTTGTAACAATCAACCCAGAGGTAGTTCCAACATGTTACCCACTCATGGAGTCATGGTCAGCTGATTTTAACATGGATGTTCCATTTGTCCACCTCCAACTAATATGAAATATAATGTTCTCATACAAGTGTCATACTCAAATAGTTAGTTGAGTCAAATTAGATCTCTTCCCAATAGTCATAATAATTTATTACAATTATCAATTTCGAAATTCAGAATTCCCATAACTGGTAAAACTTTTCCAAATTCAAATTTACTAAAAACAGAATAATTTTCCAACAAATTTTAAATTTCAAAAATACTTTATTTTTGGGGATGTCACAATAACTATGTGGTTTAGCACAACATATGCCATAGATTCTGACACTGTTATGGGATATTTTTTGTTTGAGGAGATGGGGAAAAGATCCTTTAAAGAAACCTCAACAAAAGAAGAAATTGTGGTAAGAGGTCGATCTACAAAAAGAGGGAAAAATCAGAGGGGTACATCAAGGTCTAAGTCAAAAGGAAAGAAGATTAAGCAGAAATGTTGGTTTTGTGGAAAATATGCATATATCAAGAAGGATTGTTCGAAAAGACAAAATGCATCCAAGGAGGACTCCACAAAATAAGCAAAGGAAGGTAATATAGTTGAAATAAGTTCAGGTTCCAGTTCAAGTATGGTTGATGCAGTATTTTCTACTTGTGATGTTTCGCATCAACATCAACATTGGTTGTTAGATTATGGTGTGCCCAACCACATATGTCTTCATAGAAATTGGTTCTCAACTTAGCAATCTATTGATGATGGTGTTTTTTTATGGGAAATGATTTTTCTTGTAAAATTATTGGAGTTGGTAGTGTCTGGATTAAAATGCATGATGGTTATGTAAGAACATTAACATATGTAAGGCATGTTCCCGAACTTAGAAAGAACTTTATATATTTAGGATTTCTAGATTCTGTTGGTTACAGATGTACAACTGAAGGTGGAGTACAGAAGGTGTCCAAAGGAATCTTAGTAGTCATGAAGGAAAAGAGGATCGTGGACCTTTATCAGCTTGAAGGAAGGACATAGGTAAATCAAACAGTGGTAGCATCTGAAGATGCAAGTGCCTCTGTTAATTTATGGAATCAACGATTGGGTCATATGAGCGAGAAAGGGCTTAAGGTATTGGTTGATCGTAAGTCACTTCCAACTTTGAAGTTTCTGAATTTGAATTTCTGCAATTATTGTGTTTTTGGAAAATAATGTAAATAGAAGTTTAAAATAGTGAGGCATATAAGAAAATGTATCGTATATTACATTCATTCAGATGTTTTGGGACCATCCCCTACAATTTCTTTTGGAGGATCATCATATTTTGTGGCATTTATAGATGAATACTCTAGAAAGGTTTCGGTCTACTTACTTAAAATAAAATTTGATGTATTTAATACTTTTAAGTAATTCATAGCTTTGGTTGAAAAGAGCATCAACATGTCAATCAAGTGTTTAAGGAAATATAATGGAGGTGAGTTCACATTTATTGAATTTGAGAACTATTGCAAGGAAGTTGGGATCAAAAGACATAAGACCACAATTTATACTCCTCAACAGAATGGTGTTGTTGAACTCATGAATAAGACTCTCCTAGAGAGAGAAAGGAGCATGATTGGTAATGCCAAGATGCAACAGGAATTGTGGGAAAAAGTTGTTCTTACAACATTCTATCTGATAAATTGGTCACCATAAACTACAATAAACTATAATATTCCATAAGAAGTATGGACGGGTCATTCGTGTGATTTTTCAAATATGAGAATATTTGGTTGTGATGCTTATGCTATTATTTCTAAAGATAATCGCTCTAAGTTAGATCCTATATCAAATAAATATATTTTTGGTACTTATGGTGATGGAGTTAAGGGGTACATATTGTGGGATACTACTGCCCACAAACTCATCATAAGAAGAGATGTAGTATTTGATGAATCCTCACAGTTAAAATCATAATTGGTAGATGTTGAAGTGAGACAAGAACAAGTACCATAAGTTCATAAAATTTAGTTGGAAAATCATCCATCTTCAAAAATGGAGGAGCATGAATAAGTTCCAGAATAAGAAGATGAAGATGCAAAAAATATCTAGGAAACTGAGGATATGCCTCAACCATCTCTAAGGAGATCTTTAGGGATCATGAATCCTTCTACAAGGTATGACGATTATGTTTCATCTATTGTTTTGGTGTCTATTGATGGAGAACCTAGTTGTTTTTAGGAAGCAATTAAGGTATCTGAAAATGCTCAATTGAAGAAAGATATGAAAGAAAAAATGGATTCCTTAGATAGGAATAAAACATGGGACCTGGTAGAACTTCCAAAGGACAGGAAGTTTTCGACTGCAAGTGGGTCTAAAAACTGAAAAAGGGTGTTGATGATAAATGTGAAAGGTATAAAGCAATACTGGTAGAAAAAGGGTGTTATCAAAAGTAAATTATTGATTTTCATGAAATTGTTTTACCAGTTGTAAAGATTGTTTCAGTTCATATTGTGTTAGTGCTATTTGTTTTACTTGATCTTGAGTTAGAGAAGCTAGATGTTAAAACAAGGTTTCTACATGGAGATTTAGATGAGGATATATATATATATAGATATGGAAGAACAATAAGGGTTTATTCAGGATCACAATAAGAGGTTTGTTTTCAAACTCAAGTCATTGTATGGCTTGAGACAGTCTCCTAGAAAATGGTACAATAAGTTTGATTCCTTCATGGTGAGCCTAAATTTTAGAAGAAGTGAATATGATCATTGTGTTTACTTTAAAAAGTTGGAAAATGGCATGTTCATTATTTTGGTGTTATATGTTGATGATATGCTTGTGGCAAGAAAAAATATGGTTGAAATCAACAAGTTAAAGACTTAGTTGTCTAGGGAGTTTGATATGAAGGATCTAGGAGCAACATAACAAATATTAGGCATGGAGATACATAAAGATAATAAAAATGGTAAGATGTGATTATCATAATAGAAGTGCGTGGAGAAAATACTTATGAGATTCAATATGAATAATGTGAAACCCGTACAAATCCATTTGACTTCCTATTTCAATATTTCTTCAGGTTTATGTCCTAGTAATGATGAATAAAAGGATTATATGTCTAGTGTACCATATGATAATGCAGTGGGAAGTTGGGTGTATCTTATGGTGAGTACTATAATAGATATTTCACATGCAGTTGGTTTTTTTAGTCAATACATGGCAATTCTAAGTAAAGAACATTGGGAAGCAGTGAAATGGGTGCTTCGATATATTTGAGACAAAAAAAATTATTCTATCACCTATGATGGTGTTTACAGGTGTTTATGACACACCATCAATGAGAAGGGAAGATCCAGACCGAGGTTGTCTATTTGTAGAATTCCTGTACAAACCCCGATAGATCTAGAATTCTAGTTAAATTGAACACATACAATTTGTTGATATTCAAGAGATGAGAGAAAGTTTTTTATCCATAAATAAGAGAATTATATTAATAAAAAATGAATATACATGAGAAACCATCCTCAAAAAGAAGAGAGGAGGTGAATATATAGAATTTCCAACATAGAAATTATAGTAAAAAAAAACTAGAAAAAGATAAAATAGGTGTCATAGGCTAAGGGAGACCACATAGTTTGACCTAGACCACTAAATACACATGTAACACACTCATTAATTCCCACAAGAGTCAAGTGGTGTGCATTAGCTCAGTTAATCTCACATAATTGACAAGAGAAGTAGTTCCAACTCACTTAACTGACCCGAAATAACAATTACTAATAATAGTAAAGGAACAAACCATTAATTAAGGAATAAATATCTCACTCAAAGAGGAGGTGCACATTCCCCAATAATGGATGAGTGTTTTCATGGGGGAGTTGGAATAAATCAAGAATAAATCAAGAAAATCAAGAATCGAGAGTTGAGTCTTGATCTAAAAATAACAGTTTTCCCTAAAATCTAGGGATGAGGCGCCCTTCTTCTCTATGTGCCCAAATTAGGTGAAATAAAGTGTGATGGAATGTATTAACCAATATCTAGGATTCTAAGCTAGGTATGAACTAATGTAAGTTAGTTTTATGCTCCAACACCCCCCCTTAAGCCTAATTGTAATGACAAAAAATCTGAGTCTTGACAACTTGGCCATTTTAGGTACCCATTACATAAAAGAACTCCTCATGAAAAGAGGAAAGAGGGAAAACCTCTTCGGAAAAAACCCACCCCCAAAAGAGAAAAAAAATGTTGAGTGGTCAAAAGTGACCTACTCAACTATCTCCACCACTCCAAGCATGCCTCTCAGTTTTGAAAATTTATTTTCAGTGAAGGACTTGGTGGAGATGTCTACAACCTGCTACTTTGTGGGGCAGTACTGCAGTTAAATGAATCTATCACAGATCAAGTCGCGGATGTAATGCATGTGAATATCGATGTTCTTGGTCCTCTGTCTCTGAACTAGATCAGTCGATATCTGAATGTATCCTTGTGGCTGCTCCACATATATATCCTCCTTGATATCTCCATGAATAAATGAACTCTTCACATACATGTGATGAACTTCCCATCTGTGAGAAGTGGCAATGGCCAAAACTAGTCGAATGGAGTCCATTTTTGCAACAGGTGGAAATGTCTCTATGTAGTCTATGCCATGTACTTGTGAGTATCCTTTTGTGACAAGTTGAGCTTTGTATTTGCTGATCTCACCATATGCAACAATATTTGTTCGATATATCCATTGGCATCAAACAAGTTTTCTTCCTTTCGGAGGTGGAACCAAGTCCCATGTGTTGTTGTCCATAAGAGTAGAGTACTCTTCATCCATGGCAGCCTCCCAAAGTAGGTTTCCAGCAGCCTCAGAGTGTGTCTGTGGATTTGAACCAAGTTTCATATAGAAATGTATGGAAATAAATGGTTCTTTGGCATCTAAGGGTTGAGGATCCCCAAAAAACTATGATCTAGTCCTTCTTGTATCCGCAGGATCATCGACTAGTTCACCCGCATCTTGCAGGGTTTTCTCTACCCATGTTGGAAACTAATTTAGAGAAGCCATGAACTGCTCTTTTTATTCTGTATCAAACCCAAAAGTATGCTATGATGGATTCTCTGAATAGCTCAAAGAAGTTTCTGACTCCTCCTCATTAGTGACAACAAGCGGTTCCTCGACAGGGTCTTCTGAAAAATCATGCAGTGATTCTTCTTCAAACTTCACACTTTGAGCTAGAATGAACTTTTCAGTGTGAGATTCTAGAAATATATATCCTTTCAAACCTTCAGGATATCCAAAAAATATGAATTCAACACTTTTAGGCTCCAAATCCTTCCTCTTATCTATCGGAATGTGAGCCCATGCTCATGAACCAAAAATGAGAAAGTGCGACACTTTCGGTTTCTTACCGGTCCAACATTCAAAATGAGTGGTGCCTTTGAGTGATTTGTGAGGAACTTGGTTATGAATTAATTCTTCACAATTAATATCTTCATCCCATATATTGGGAGCTAATGATTTCGACTGTAGCATACAATTGACCATCTTTTTTAAGGACTGGTTTTTCCTCTCCACAACATCGTTCTGTTGTGGTGTATATGGCATTGTGCGTTGTAGTTGTATACCTGCATCAATACAAAGTTTCTGCACATATTTTTTGACATACTCCCCCCCATTATTAGTATGGAGTATCTTAATCTTACACCCAGACTCATTCTCAGCAAGTGCTTTAAATTCTATAAGGCATTCAAATACTTCTGATTTTAATTTCGAAAAAAAAACCCAAGTAAAGTGAGATAAATCATCTATGAAGGTGAGTACATATCGAGCCTTAATGATTAAAGTCTATGGGAATGGGCCCATGAAGTCACTGTGAATCATCCCAAGGGGTGAAGAAGCTCTATTTTCCTTCCCTTTGTCAAAATTTTTCTCTGGATGCTTTCCAATAATGCATCCTTGACATACACCGCTTGTGAATTTAATAGTTGGCAATCCTTCTACCATGTTTTCCTTGCTGAGTTGATGCAAGTACTTATAGTTTAGATGGAGAAATATTTCATTCCATAAACTATTGATATTATTAGATTGTGACATAAATACAATGCTAATATATTTAGGAACAAAGTGGGAGAAGAAATACAAACGAGAACCGTGATCTACAATTCCATGTGCAAGTTGTGAGCCTGTGGAAATGTTGGTAATCACTGCAAAGTTCAGAGTGAACTCCACCTTCCTTCTAGAGCCATAATGAGTGATATGATATATCGAGAGAGTATTTGTGGACATTGAGGAAAAATGAAGCACATTTGTGAAGAAACCCCCTTCAAGATCAACAATTCCTTTTCTGCACACCTTTGTGGGTGTGGCATCTCCTAAGTAAATTGGGGATCTGGTGCTTTCTTCGATGGAGGAAAATTCATCTTTTGATGCAGCCATATGGTTCGATGCACTTGAATCAAGTATCCAAGATGATGGAGTGAATGTGATAGCCATTAAATAATGACCATCTCATGCTCTCCCTCCCATTCTGTTATCATATTTCTTCTTTGCATTTTCGAGCACCATGAGATTGTACTGCTGCAATTGCTTATCCATCTCATCGATAGTCTTCCTCATGCAATTTTATTCAGGATGAAAACCTTTGGAACAATAGTGGAAAATTATTATTTCATTATTCTTCTTACCCTTAGGCTCAGAAGATTTCTCTGAATATTGTGAGGATCTCTCCTTCTTTGATTCAGAAAATTTACCCTTTCCTTTTTGCTTGTCTTTTCCACTGCTCTTTGGAGCATCATTAGCTGCAAGTGCTTGGTTCTTGGAATGCTTGATGGAACCCATTTGGACTAACTTAGATTTCTCTTGAGTCGATGTTACAATGAAATCATTCAATGGAGACATTTTCCATGTTTCCTCAGTCAATTTAGATGCTTGAAAAGACGATACAAATACAAAATATTTAGGGCCTAATTCCGAGAGAATTGAAAGGACGAGTTGATCTTCATTTTTATTGAATCCACATGAATTAAGTTCAATGAGGAGGGATTTGAAATTGGTGAATAATTCTTGTAGGTTTCTAAAATGAATTGGACTTAGGGATATGAGTTCATTCTCTAGTTGATGCACTCTCATTGCATCCTGCTTGCCGAATAGTCCTTCTAATGTGGTCTAGACCACATCGGGAGTAGTGTCTCCACTGACATGAAAGAGGATATCTCTAGAAATTGGTAGGCATATTAGCCCAATTTATTCATCTAATTTATTGAAATACTTTATCTTCTCCGCTACAACAGTCGGTTCTTTCTCCATTCCCATTGTTACCATGTAAAGCCCTTTGCTTCAGAGGAGCAGAGAGATCTCTGTCTTCCATTCGAAGTAATTGAAAGGATTTAGAACAAATTTTGTGGGATGAGAGAGATGATACATTTATTATTGATGCACCTCTTGATGATCTATAACTGCAAATAAAACTGTGTACAATACACTAGATTCAATCTAGCTTTGATACCATATAGAATTCCGACAGAAACCCCGATAGATTTAGAATTCTAGTTAAATTGAACACATACAATTTGTTGATATTCAAGAGATGAGAGAAAGTTTTTTATCCATAAATCAGATAATTATATTAATAAATAATGAATATACATGAGCAACCATCCTCAAAAAGAAGAGAGGAGGTGAATATATAGAATTTCCAACATAGAAATTCTAGTCAAAAAAAGCTAGAAAAAGATAAAATAGGTGTCATAGGCTAAGGGAGACCACATAGTTCGACCTAGACCACTAAAAACACATTTCACACATTAATTAATGCCCACAATATTCAAGTGGTGTGAATTATCTCACTTAATCTCACTTAACTGACAAGAGAAACAGTTCCAACTCACTTAACTGACTTGAAATAGCAGTTACTAATAATAGTAAAGGAATAAATCATTAATTAAGGAATAAATCTCTCACTCAAATAGGAGTTGCGTAGTCCCCAATAATGGATGAATTTTTTCATGGGGGAGTTGGAATAAATCAAGAATAAATCAAGAACCGAGAGTTGAGTCTTGATCTAAAAATAGTAGTTTTCCCTAAAATCTAGCGATGAGGCATCCTTCTTCTCTATGTGGCCAAATTAGGTGAAATAAAGTGTCATGGAATGTATTAACCAATATCTAGGAGTCTAATATAGGTATAAACTAATGTAAGTTAGGTTTATGGTCCAACACTATTTAATCCAAGTCGTTTGGGATAATCTACCCTGATGGGTTTTAGGGCTCCGTTAGCCAACTAGGATTCTAAAATAATTAAAAGGTGTAAACTAACTATATGCTCAATCCTATCAAACAATACATTAATACAATTTCTTAACTAATAGTAGTATTATATACAATAGATATGTAGAATTACACGGTGTAAATAAATTCTGGTGAAAATGGTTGTTTTCAACTAATGGATCAAAACAAGGTGAAAAATAAAGGAAATTATCTTTGTACTATAAATGAAAAAATAATAAACAATTAGTGAATAAGATTAAAATGATATAAATGTTGGTTTTGGAGCCTGATTATCTTCCTTATTTATAGGTCTTTTACTTTCAGCCATGTTTATACCCCATGAAGTATTTACACCCCAGAAGTATGTACACTCTTCCACACGGGGGAGTGTAGAGAGGGGGTACCCCCTCTGTGGGGTCCGGGGGGCCTATCCCCCCGGTTGGGGGGTCTAGGGGCAAGCGGGGGTTTGGGGGAGAAGCCCCTGAAGAAAAATTTCCTTGTAAAAGTATATTGTAATTTCATTGTAAATCTGGACCGTTCATTATAAGGTCACAGATCTAATGGTAAATATTATGTTAGGGTTTTTTACCTTAGAAGGAAACCCTCTTTTATGAGGGAAATGTATCGCGACTATGGATGGTGGTGAATATTGTATTCTGAGAGAGGAGACTGTGAGAGAAAGAAGAGGAGGTTACAATAGGTTTTTCTGTAGGTTGTATCCCTTCATTTGCTAGATAATAATAAAGGAAGGACCTGACAATTTCTTTGGTGGACGTAGCCCACACTGGGTGAACCACGTAAATCTGTGTCTCTCTTGTATTCTGTGTCTTCTGTGTTTTTTTTTCTGAATTTGTTTTATTTTATTTCTCCGTGGTCCTGTTTTTCTAACAACTGGTATCAGAGCATAAGGTAACTCACAGGAAAAGAGGGTTCCTAGTTCGAGTGGGAGCAATGTCGGAAGATGGAAAGTTTAGGGTTGAGAAATTTAACGGCCAAAACTAAAAGTTATGGAAGATGCAGATGGAAGACTATTTATATCAGAATGATCTATTCCTACCATTGAGCGAAGTAGAAAAGAAGTCGACAACCATGAAGGACGAAGAATGGGAGATTCTTGACAGAAAGGATCTAGGAACGATATGACTGAGCCTGGCAGTGTCGGTGGCCTTCAATATTTCGAAAGAAAAGACAACAAAGGGTTTGATGGATGCGTTGGCCAAATTGTATGAAAATCCCTCGGCGTCGAATAAGGTATTTCTAATGAAGAGATTATTTAATATGAAGATGTCAGAAGGTGGGTCTGTTGCAGATCATTTAAATGAATTTAATATGGTTACTAATCAACTAAGTTCT
>ML780664.1:2999-41001 GCA_009831015.1 Picea engelmannii | reverse complement strand
GAGTAGGTATATGAACAATCCAGGTAAAGAACATTAGGAGGCAGTAAAGTGGATTCTCAGGTATTTGAGAGGTACTACTACACATGCATTATGTTTTGGAGGTTCAGACACTTTTCTACAGGGATATGTTGATTCAGATATGGAAGGTGATAAAGACAACAAGAGGAGCACCACAGGGTATGTTTTTACTATAGGTGGAACAACAACAAGTTAGATTTCAAAACTGCAAAAGGTTGTTTCACTTTCAACAATAGAGGCAGAGTATGTTGCTGCTATAGAGGCTAGTAAAGAGATGATTTGGTTACAAAGGTTTATGGAGGAATTGGGAAAGAAGCAGGAGAACAACAAGTTGTACTGTGACAGTCAGAGTGCCATTCACCTTGCAAAGAGATTAGCCTTCCATTTGAAGACTAATCATATACAGTTGAGGTATCACTTCATACGATCCACCTTGGAAGATGGACAATTGAAGCTAGAAAAGATACACACTAGCTAGAATCCTGCAGACATGTTAACAAAGGGAGTAACCAGGGAGAAATTGAGTTCTTGCTCAGTTTCAGTTGGTCTTCAAGAATGAAGATGAAAATGAGAAATTTTCCAGGTCCAAGAAGGTTCAGAGTCCAGCATATAAAACACCGGTGGAGTTGTTGAGATTAGTCTCTAAGTGGGAGATTGTTGGTTGTGGAGCCTGGTTATCTTCCTGATTTATAGGTCTTTTACTTTCATCCGTGTTTATACCCCATGAAGTATTTACACCCCAGAAGTATATACACTCTTCCACGCGGGGGAGTGTAGAGGGGGGGTACCCCCTCTGCGGGGTCCGGGGGGCCTATCCCCCTGGATGGGGTGTTTAGGGGCAAGCGGGCCCCTGAAGAAAAAATTGCCTTGTAAAAGTATATTGTAATTTCATTGTAAATCTCAACCGTTCATTATAAGGTCGCAGATCTAATGGATTATGTTAGGGTTTTTTGACCTAGAAGGCAACCCTCTTTTATGAGGGAAATGTATCGTGGCTATGGATGGTGGTGAATATTATATTATGAGAGAGGAGATTGTGAGAGAAAGAAGAGGAAGTTACAACAGGTTTTGCTATATGTTGTATCCCTTCATTTGTTGGATAATAATAAAGGAAGGACCTGGCAATTTCTCTGGTGGATGTATCCCACACTGGGTGAACCACGTAAATATGTGTCTCTCTTATATTGTGTGTCTTCTGTGTTTTGTTTCTGCATTTGTTTTATTTTATTTCTCCGCGGTCCTATTTTTCTAATAATAAATATAATGGATAAAGCATTTAACGTTTAAATGATGTAATCATTATTCATTCGCATATCAACAAATAAAATAAAATATAAACTAACTAACCTGCCGTTGATTAGAAATACTAAGCTAGATTCGTCTTTATGTGTTTGTATAAGCTCCAATTAACCTGTGTCAAGTATAAAGCTATGGAAAAATCAATAATGATACTTCTTGAAATAACTCAAGAAAGTCTTTTATATTTCGGAACAAGTCTATGATAGAAGAAGGACAAATAGATTTTATCTCACGTGACTTTAAAATGTCCAATAGTTGAAAGTGAAAAAAAATCCAACTCTCTGCAATTGGTGTTACCAAATACCCAACATTAGATTTAAGCTCAAAATGAATAGATAGGCAATTAGTCATAGATATTAAAAGAACCAAAATATAATGAACCACGTAAAGAAAAACATAACATGAAAAGTTATATGCAGAATAGTCTAAAGCAAGTTCAATACAAATAAGATTCCATGTCCATAAATTATATGAGAAACAACAATAACATTGCACAGTCTACAAAAGGATGAAAGTCAAAGAGTAAACTCTATCCCATACAGTTTCAGAAAAATAAGTCCATCATATGGTCCAAGAGGAAATGCGCAGACCAGTAACTGACCAATATTTAAAGAGAACTTTTGGTTGTCCTATATAACGCTGCTCCAACAACCTGTCTGTTAAGAGAAATATATAGAATAAGGTTGTATAATTATAATATTTTGATAGTGTCAGGATAAAAATCACTTTGAATGACAATTTAAATCTTATTTAAAATACAGAAAAAATAACTTTCAAATTATGATCCTTAGTGAAGATATAATAGATTAATAGACAATAAGAAAAAGTTCAATTAAACAATTATATCTTTACAAATCTGAATTACATGAATAAAGTCAATATAATACAAGATTTGTATCAAAATAATACAATCACGAACACCAAGATAATTGGGATAATAGACTCTTAGAGATTGAAAAAATTAATACATAAATGATAGCAATTAATAATGTATGTATAAGACAGATTAAAGCTAATTTAAATCAATGCATAATCAATTGCTCAAATAATATGAACATATTATAATTAAAACAAAACCATTTTACTGACACGACAAAATCCATTAAGCAATCTCGATTTTCATATTCTTGTTCGAGAGTACTCATCCATTCTCCCAAAATTCCAACCATTCGTTACTCCATTTGAAAAGAAATTTTTTTTACAAAAGAAATAATGTACAAAAAAGAAAGGATAAAAATTCTCCTCTCAATTTCTTGGCTCCGTGGGCTCTGAACTTTCTCATATATTTATGCAATGAATGAACAGTCTGGGAACCACTAATAATTTACACCACCTGAAATTTACCTCGTAAAGAGACAAAAATATCTCTCAAATCGTACATTTGTTTGGGAAAATCTCCCTTGTAGGCTAAATGGGTCCATTATGCAGATGGGTTTTCAACCGTCTCTTCAGATTCCTTACAGTTTGGTTGCAATTAGTCCTTCAAAATTATCTATATGTTCTTGAATGCATTTCCAAATCTTATATGTTGTTGCTCATAAATTATTTGCAACAATCCAATTTTATTTTTGGATCAATTATCTTGAACGCATTTAGATAATAAAATCAAGCCATGATAAGATCCGTACCAAATAACAGATAATAGAAACCTCTGAAACGAAAATAAACCAAATTAGTAACCTAAAAATTGTGAATAAAACAAAATATAAAACAACAATATTAAAATGAATTTAAACTAACTATAAGCTCTAAACAAATATTGTTTATATTTTCCTTTCAAATATGATCTTAAAGTTCTAGAAGCTTCAAGTTGATGAAGAGGAGAAAAATATTAATTTTGGGTTTTAACAAAATCAAACAAATGATACATAATTCTTNTTTTTTTTTTTTTTTTTTTGAAATGAGATGAAAACTGACAAAATAATTTAATTAATTAAACCTACCAAATGACTTTTTGAAAATGATTTCTAATGAGAAAACAAAGAAAACATAATCATAATTTAAACTAAAGTAAACAATTGATAAAAAATAATGTTTTCGTTTAAATTAAGATTTCTATGTTTGTCTCTTCGTCATTCAAATTTGATCAAATGTGAACAAATTTCATAGAAAAGATGTTTCATAATAAATGTTCTTCCTGTAAAATCATTGTTATTAATCCATGTCTTCAACCAAGACATTCTCATAGCAGATAAATTCAATAAGGAAGAGGTAAGAACAAACTCCCAAATTATGAAGCTCGTCCATTAACATCAAAACTCTGTAAAAAGAAAAACAAAATGGCATTTGAATTTCTTGAAATTCAAGCCAAACAAAAGAATATAAACTCAAAACAACCTTGAAGGAAATCAAACCAATACCAACCCAATCAAGACAAAGGAAAACAAAAAGTGAAGAATCCAAGTAAAATTTCGAGGGACCCTAGATTTTGACTAAAAATAAAGAAGGGTGTTGTTGGAGCCCAAAAAATGGTGACTCATTGGGCGAAGTAGTTATCTATGACCTATTAAACTTTCATCGCAGGAAGAGGAATAATACTTGGATATAATTTTAAGCTGCTTTGAAACAAATCCACTTTAATATTACACAATATTAAGATTAGCTCATATTTATAGAAAAATATCAGAAAAGAAGAAACAAATGTTTTTACAGAGGATTATAACCTGAATTTGTGTTTTAATCAAAGAGTCATGATGTTTATAAAAAGGAATTCAATACCGTTGACAAATCCACTGCTGCCAACATGCATCCATAACCTCAACAGGGATGACATTTAACCCACTCAAATGCTTTAATCCCATCCAATAGTTCTATTCACATGATGTATACTTCCATAAAAGTTAATTTAAAATCATATACATGCTACCTCTCGACCGTACATTGCTTCGTTTCCAATAGGCCTGTTCAGTACCCTGACGAAGTTGTCTTGGTATCATGTGTGCATTTACCCTCTACCAGCGAGCCTATTTAGTACCCCAACGGGTTTACACACACTTTCCAAACTTAATTTCTTCCAACCCTCTTATGCCACTTTTAAATAATAATACAATTATATATTTATTGATGACAAAGAGAGCGGGGTGATACTGAAGGTTAATTGCAATACAAGTGAACAATTGATCATTTTTTTTTATTTGATTTCAAAACTAGAAGTTTTATCATGGTTTAGAGATTTTAGATTTCGGTTAAGAAATCATCTAGAGAATGGGAAAGCAATTAGAAGTGATCTTTTAAGAACAAGGATGATATAAAAAGTCTAAGGATAATCGTAATTCCGAAAGATCTCGACACATTTCAGGGATAATACTCTGACAAAGAATGTTTATGATTTCATAGTACTCGACTAACTTACAAATCAATTATTTGAGCTGAAACATAACATCATAAACTATTTGAACTATTTCTAAATGATTTTAAAAACATAAGTCTTGAAATGAATGCTTCCTTCGACAATCGGTCTTTGATGAAAGATATATTTATTCAAAAAGATAGGCAGGAAGAAAGTTCAATCAAAGAAAGAAAGAAAAAAAAAACACACACACATCAAACCGAATCAAATTTTATTAATGAGATTCAAAATCAGAAGTATATCAAAACAAACAAAATCGAAATAGCCAAAGTTCACTTTTAAAAAGAATTTGACCAAAAAAATACCAGGCCAAACTCTCATAGAGAAAGAGGATCAAAAGGAAGAACAACACAATTCAGAGTTTTGCACATAGGAAGGTTCTTTTCTTAATATAGTGATGCATGATACATCATTTTGACCAAGTTTATTATTAAAAGTCACAAAAAAATCTTTAACCGGGATGAGTGCAATTACATGCAATGGTAAGCTATGTTTGTTAGGGTAAAACTAAGATCAAATACCTAATCTCTTTATCAATGCTTCATAATATCTGAAATCATTGCATGATGCTGCCAAGTTTTGAAAAATAAACATTTAATCAAGACAATTGTGAAAAGGAAAAAGAAAGGAATTGAAAGAAGACTTCCCTGACAACATTCAGATGATGGCTCTATTTTCATAACCACATGCCTTCATAACTGCATTAGTCAAAATAAAAAAGTGAAAAGGCAAGAAAAACCCAAAAGGACTCTATTCCTACACCTACTCTAACTTCTACATAGATCAAAACACAAAGTAAAATTGTATTTATAGTGTAGCCACAAGAGCATCTTCAATCCTGCAAGGCTTAGAAATTCAAAAATCATAATAAAAGAATGTAGTATTTGCAGATACAAAATAAATATGTCATTATTACCTCCTATATATTCATTTAAAAACAAAGAAAGCACGACCTTAACATTCTTTTGAAACTTCTTGATGTATGAATCCTTCATCCATTTTTCAATCTTGTCGTGATATGGGTCATAATGGCATGGAAGCATGTAAGTAAGTTTGGAAAAGTTTTCAATATTAGGGGGACCTAAAAAAAAATCCACCAAGGCCGAAGTGCCCCATACTATTGACAATTCTCCAAGTGTTCATCAATTTCGTCACATGGAGGACGTAAAAAAATCATGTCATGCTTACCTCCTAGATATTTAGGTAGAAACAAAGCAAGAACAACTTTACCTTTATTATGAATATTTTTTACATATGAATCCTCAAGCCATTCTAAGATCATATCATAAAAATTAGGATGCAAACTATGACTTCGACGAACTAGATGAGTCAATGGGGAACGCATCATAAGAGGATTCATGACATCAATTAGTTTATTGGTTTGAACACTTCCTTTGATGATATGGATTGTTTCAAAACGCGAAGCATAATCATTAAAATTCGACTAACCAAATAATGAATATGCAATGTAGAATATTTTATCTCCATGAGAATGAGTGCATTGTCTTTTAAAAAAATAAATCATGTAAAATCATCTTGCAACATGTCTTTTTTCCATGCGAGTGATGAAAGTGAAAGAGTGTCAAATCCGACTTCATAAATGTTATGTTCGAAATTAATTTCACCAAATCTTGGCATATCAAAAAGATTTGATTCTTATGGAAAAGAGTAAGATAACCTGGGTAAAGTATCATGTCCACCAAAATCTAAGAAGAGATTGGGATATAAAGAGTAAAAGGAATAAAAAATGAGCACATGAAAAGAATCTCTTGAGCTATGATATTTAATAATGGTATTCTCAAGACATTCCTCTTCACTTTCCTTAAAACTTTCACTCTTTTTAAGTGATAAATCATTCCACATAATATGATCATCTAAATTTTCCTCATGTATGATAGACAATTCAAAACTTTCATGAAAAACATCTAATCTTCCATGTGGATAAGGTATGATTTGTGGCTGAAGGTTTAAGGTTTCTTCTTCAAATTGCATATTTGCATCTCTAATCAGTTTCATACTGTAACATCCCGCTCTTGCGCACACCGAGTGAAATTATTCTTTAAGGATACTTGCATGCAAGCGATCCAGGTTATTATACTATTGGTCATTTTGATAGTGATTATGAGATATTATGGATTTGATGATATGTTATTTTGTTGTATTTACCTAGATAGGTGTTATTGAATTGGTTCTCTTGAGTGTGCAAGACTCTAGACGTTGAGGATGCATAGGAATCGATGAAACCCTTGGACTCTGGATCGAGTGAGGGAGTGGACTATTGGGATTTGAATGTTGTTGATGTGACATATGTTCATAGCATTAGATTTTATGATGATTGATTATTATTTCTGACATGATTTGTTGATGGATGTAGGCTGAAGATACCTTATTGACTAGACTCACATGTGGAGTAGAGGGGTCATGTAGGACAACGATAGACATTGAGGGAGAGTTGTAGAAGTATCCCTACCACAACCTACTGGTAGTCACGTCGTGGCTTGAACTGTAGGTTAATGATTACCTAGTTTGAGAAGACACATGATGCCATGAGGGAAAACTGTGATAGTCCCTCAAGATGATTTTAAAGGGCATGCAATAAGGCATGGGCCTTATTCCTTAGAGGGCCTTATTCCTTAGAGTCCCTTAGTCCCCCACAAGATCACTTGGTAGAGTATTCACTCCAGGGGCTTGACGTCTACCAAATTTAGTCAAGAGGCACATGGCACCCTTGGATCATGTAGTGTGTCTTGAAGGGCATGTCTCACAAGGAAAACAGAAAGAGGCGAGTGGCACCCTTGGCACACATAGTGCATCTTCAAGGACATGTCGTGCAATTAAAACAAAAGGAGGCAGGTGGCACCGTTGGAGCATGCAGTGCGTTCTGAAGGGCATGTCACAATTTTCAATGATAAGTTAATAAACCTAGTACCTAGAAAGTTGTGCCTACTTAAGACTTGGTCGGCCTTAAAATAGATGTTGGAATGAGTAAAAAATTTAATAGCTAAATTTTCTCTTAAAAATTGTCGTTGAGCCTAGTGAAAATTAAAACCTAGGTCTAAGTAGAACGTGTGGTCAAAAAAATAAAAGAAATGAAAAACATGTAAGAAGAAGGGGGTAAGAAATTCAAAAGTATTTATTAAAGTCAAAATTATAATGGAGGATTAAATTTATTAAAAGAGAAAATGGTTTTTTTATCTACACTTGCTAATTTGATTTTTAGTTAAAAAGGAAAAAGGGGGAAACTTAGAAAAAAAATGAAACTTAAAAGAAAACGGAAACTCAAAGAAAAAGGGAAACATATAGAAAGATGGAAACTTAAAGAAAAATATGAATGTCTAACTTAGTAAGGAATCTAGCCTTTGGGACTTTCTAATTATGAACTCAACTAGGAATTAAGTAAGGCGTAAGTCATTTCAGATTTGTAAGGGAATATTGGGACACTGAGGAGTGTTTTTAGGAATGCTTTTAGGTGGGTGAGGGAAATAGGAATAATTAATTAATTAATAAATATGATTTTCTGGTGCAACTAGGGGATCAGACGACATGTGTATGGGGGAGGTTTCTCAAAATTAATTAACTGAAAAAGGAATTTAATGAGAATTTGGGAAACTAATTACTTAAAAACTCTATAAAAATGATGTATGAGGAGGAGTATGCATCTCAACTTTATGCGTAAAGTTACGCTGCTGAAATTTTATCTTGATTGAACTTTCTCGTGTGGGAGTTAGGATACCCAGCTCCAGTAGCGAGTGGTATCTCGAACTTGTGAGGCGAGATGGGTGCTAACATTCTTTGGTATTGTGTGTGTGTCTTGTTTGCAGTTCGGGGGGATCATGGGGAATAATATTACCCCTAGCATTGGTTGGGAGGTACCGATGAGGTCACATCGGTTGAAAAGAGGGAGCTGGATGGAGAATGTGCGGGACAATGACTTCAAAGCATTGACATTTGGCTACGGTACACATGTGTAGATTTCTATTGAATGGTAGTTTAATATGTTTCCTCCACCTTCATTAATGTACTTCTACTATATTAACTTTTATGTTTAATCAGCGTAACACTATCCAACGATTTTATTTTTATCTTTCAGCAAATTATTTTGATGATCCCAACGTTTTATGATCAAAGAACTTAAAGTCATCCCATCCTTATGCTCGATGTATTTGAATTGACTTCCCATGGCGAACCCAAACTCTGATTGCAATGACTTCTTTGCATTTGTTTTTATTGATTTAGACGAAGAAAAAAATTGTGTTTTTATCTTCTGTCCCTTATCCTTAAGTTATTAGTCTATGCCTGAGAAGTCGGCCAGGAGCCTAATCAACTGTCTTCACTTCGGTGTTTAAGACTGATATTTAAATGCCCTACTTTCCTGTGCATGGATAATAAGTGAAGGATAAATGTTTTCCCAACTATCTATCCCTTATCTCTGCATTTTTATCTTATGATTAATCTCTAATCTTTTCATTTCTGTGAATGAGTATCCTTGTGTTTGGAATGATTTATTTATGAATGTTTAACAACTACATTTTCCCTGTGAATGATTTTCTTTGCATTTGGAATGATTCATTTCTGAATGTTTAACCACTTTGTTTTCCCTGTGCATGATTTTCTCTGCGTTTGGAATTATTCATTTCTGAATGTTTAACCACTGTGTTTTCCCTATGAATGATTTTCTCTGCATTTGGAATGATTCATTTCTGAATGTTTAACCATTGTGTTTTCCTTGTGAACGAATATCTCTGTGTTTTTGTTTGCTTCATCTCTGAACAATTAATCTCTTCATTTTTGTGAATGATTATATGCATTCAACTTATCTATGTGTTCATTTTATATCTGTGTTCAATTATCTCTGCACACAAACAACTCAGAAGAACTTTGGGAATTCATTCCATCTCTGCGTTAACCAACTTATCTTTTTGTTTTCCGTTATGGATATTCTCTTCGCCCTTCCCAAAATTTCACTCAGCGATTTCCTTTAAATTTTATGGTTGCCAGAAATTTTATTGTGAACGAATTACCAAGATTTTTGGGAGCGATTACTATGATGAGTGATTACTAAGATCGAGTGATTACTGTCATTTTTAGAGTTTAATTTCTTCCTTGAAATGTAATTCAACAACGATATATTTACACAACGTTTTTTGTGATATTTACGCAATGATTTTTGTAATATTTAGACAACGACTTTTGTAATGTTTTAGACAACAATTTTTGTGATATTTACACAACAATTTTCTTAATATTTAGACAACGATTTCTGTAATGTTTTAGATAGTGAATTTGTGTAATATTTAGACAATGATTTTTGTAATGTTTACACAACGATATATATTACATTGTGTTTGACAATGATTTTAATTATATAAAGATGGTTTAATGGGTAGTGATTTAACATTGTTGACACTAAATATTTGACAGGGAATTTATATATATTATAGACATGATTTATAGACAACGATTTATTTAATTTATAGACAACTTTATCACTTATTTTATAGACAATGAATCATTGTTAATAAGCGATTTCAGAATGGATTTGATACAGTAATATAATAGAATAATGGATAGCGATATAGGGATAGCAATATATATCATTTGTTAGACAGTGAATCATTGCTAAATAGCGATTTTAGAAATGGAATGTATAACAGTAATATAGCAACATTAATGGATGGAGAATTTATTAGACATCGATTTTATTGTTAATTAGACAATGGTTTTATTGATGATAACATATTGTTAGATAGAATATTGTTAGTTAGCATATTGTTATTATATAGAATAATGAATTCTAGACAACTATTTTAAACTGACATTTAAGATGAGGTGGAAGTTCTTTTAATGACTATGAAAACCCCTTGAATTCATGTTCTTAACATATTAATTCACTTTCCTTATGATGGTAAGCATTATTTTTTCTTAACAAAATGTAAGTACTAATTTATTGTATCACCTATGATTAAGCTAGCCTTCTAATAACATTCTATTGTATAGAGAATTAAAATAGACTATCCATGCGCAGGAGTTTTTGATATTATTCAATTATTTATGTTTTTCAGTGTGGGAGACTTTGTTGATAAAAGTGCCTCGTAAGAAAATAAGAAATCCTTCGGCTAGTTGTGCAATTTAATTATTGAATGATGTCAACTTGCATCTTGTGCACTTGTTATTGGGAGCTTGTGTATAGTCTTCATGTATTTTTGACAGTTAAATTGGTCTCCTAGCACGTTGGATTTTTCTTGGGTTATTGGTCTAGATACATTATGTTGCGCCTGGGTTACTGTCACGCCCACCAGCTTGTGACGTCATGATTCCTGATGAAGGGATCATTGTGCCTCCTGATTGATAGAAGAGAATGACAACCTATCCAAAGTCATGTGTTTCCCGATGTGGGTGTAATGTTCACTGTAATTGATGTTGGTACATGTGGTGTAACTTTTGTTTTTTCTTGGTCGTCGCTTGTCGTGAAGGTTCAAGTTACCTGTCATTGATGTTGGTTTCATTTGGTTGATCTTGATGTTGTCCCATATATTAGTCATGTATTTATCTATTGATTTTGCTTGCTTCATCCAGTTGCATGATGTGCTAGTATGTTAGCTCGTTGTTGTCGTTTTTTCCTTCCTGCTTAAAACAAAAGAATAATTTTTTTGCGTTGCGTCACATGTAGTCATAATGATAGAATGTTGTTACATTCTTTCCATTGCAGTAAACCCTTGAGTAATATCCTAGCACTAATAAAAAATTTAACGTGTCCATGCAGTGATCTCGATTAGATTACACCATAGGGGTTCGTGAAGTGGTGTTGTGGAAGGAGGTGTGATGCCTCCAGAAGGGCCCATGCCCGTGGAGTCTAACCCCAAGGGGAATAACAAGTCCTTGGGATTGATTCGATTGTTGTAAAGGATGAAGATGGTATGACAAGGTCCTTCTAGGGAATGTCAAAATCCTTGATTCACCATCTATACTCATATAAGGCTAGGGCGCCTGTACCCCTGAGGGTCCACAGTGCACCCCATCGAGTACTGCTAGCATTCACCAAGAACTCGAGAGGGATAAGTTCTCAAGTTTACGAGTGTCATGAATGGCCCAGGCACCGAGGCATGGTTGGAGAATATGTAGATGTTCTTTTCACTTCGCGAATATACCTCCAACATGAATGTATGCATGGAGGTCTTCTAACTGAAGGGGAGCACTCTTCTTTGGTGGAAGACGCTCCTGCTGCATTTCAACATAGTCTTCAAAGATGTGTCATGGGAACTGTTCAAGGAATGGTTCCAAGAGAGGTATCCTTCGAAGGAAATCATTGAGAGTTAGATCAATGAATTTAAATCCTTGCAAAAGGGAAATCATACAGTGCCTGAGTACGAGGCCCATTTTATGGAGTTGCTTCAGTATGCTCTGCACCTGAATATCAAGAAACTTAAGGTCAACAGGTTCTTGTTTGGCCTTAATGTCATCCTTCGTGCAAAGTTTAGAATTTTAATGCCTCAAAACTTGTATGATGTCGTTCAGAAGGCCCTCGTAGCAAAGGAGGAGCTTACTAGTGGGATTCGGAGAAGGACACTAGTGATACCAACAGGACATGTGTCATTTGGTGAGCAACAACATTAGACAACAATGAGACATTCACAAGGATATCATGGTTTCCATAGAGGATCCACTTTCACTACACCTCGACCACCAATGCCTTAGTAGTGGAGTCCTTACCGAGGACCACATCACCAGTAGCAACGTTGACTGCAACAACAATAATTTAGGCTTTCTCAGTAGAACAGACCAGGGTTCCAAGTCAATGGGATGTCAACTTTTAATTCAGGTACCAGGAGTACTGGACTGAAGAAAGGTTGTTGGACATGTGGGGAGCCACATTACTAGCATGACTGCCTAGTGGAGAGGACTAGAGCATCTAGATCAACTGGACCCGCTACCATGGGGGATTTGGGAAAGGCCCATTGCATTCATGTAGCGATGAATAACCGCCAGGAAGAGCACCAGTCAACTTTTCTCGAGACGTCATACCTTACCAGACTCTTAGCATTTTGATAGATCCATGTGCTACTGGAAGTTTTATTTCTGGTGCAACGCTAGAAAGAATTAAGGAAAAGGAAGTCGAATAGGATGATTTTAAATTTGTAGAAATATATTCAGGAGACAAACAAAAGGTTGGAGGGAAGGTTATGGGTTGTAGCCTTAACCTGGGATAGTTTTTCACCGGGGCCAACCTGTACATCATGACCTTAGAATCTTATGATGTCGTGATTGGTATGGACTGGCTATAATCACATGAGGCGATACTCAACTTTAATATGAAACAATTGAGTTTGGTTGATGATGAGGGATAGAGACACATGATTATAGTTCGGAACTAGGGAGTTTCCCTAAGTTTCATCTCTTCCTTGCAACTACGGAAGAGCATACACAAGGGGTGTAATCTTTATGCAATCCTTGTGTTAAATGAGAAGGGAGTAGCGGAAGGTCTAGAACACCTTCCGATGGTGAGAGAGTTTTCAAACGTCTTCCCTAAGTATTTACTTGGGATGTCATTGGAGAGGGATTTGGAATTTACCATAGACCTAAAACCGGGGACTGAACCGATAGCAAGAACCCTTATCGGATGTCGACCCCAGAGTTACAGGAATTGAAAATGCAACTGAAGGAGTTACTTGACCTAGGAATTATACGTCCATGTGTGTCACCATGGGGTGCGCCTATCATTTTCATACAAAAAAAGGATGGGTAGTGGAGACTCTACATAGAATACCGTCAATTGAACAAGGAAATGATCAAGAATCAATATCCATTGCCAAGGATTGATGATCTGTTTGATCAAATGAAAGGCGTGATGATGTTTTCAAAGATCGACTTGAGGTCAGGGTATCACCAATTACATATCAGGGAGGAAGACATCCCTAAGACAACATCTAAGACGATATTTTTACAATACGAGTTTATTTTTTTACCATTTGGATTGACGAACGCCCTAGGGGTATTTATGAGTTTGATGAACGGAGTGTTGCGCGAATACTTGGACAAGTTCATCCAAGTATTCATTGATGATATTTTGATTTACTCTTGGACGATGGAGGAGAATGACAAGCACTTACGCTCGGTACTACAATGTATGGGAGAGAAAAATTGATTGGGAAATTTTCTAAATGCTTGTTTTATTGAGCGAAGATTCACTACTTAGGGCATGTCATCTCTGACGAAGGTATCGTCATGGATCCAGCAAGGGTTGAGGCTATTATGGAATGGCTTGCATCGACAAATTTCCCCAAAGTGCATAGCTTCATGGGTTTACAGGGATATTATCGACGGTTCGTAGAGGGTTTTTCAAGGATAGAAAATCCGATGACGGAATTGCAGAAGAAGAAAAAGAAGTTTGTTTGGACCGAGAAATGTGCAGAATCATTTTGGAGGCTCAAGGAGTTGTTTAAAACAACACCGATACTAAATTTCCTTGACATGGACATGGACTTCTTGGTATGCATTGACGCATCCAAGGAATTCTTAGGTGGAGTCTTGAAGTAAGATGGTTGAGTGATCGCTTACATCTAAAGAAAGTTGAGAAGGCATGAGGAGAACTATGAAATGCATGACTTGGAGTTTTTAGCCATTGTTTATGTCTTGAGAGTTTGTAGAAAGTACCTTATTTGATGGAAATTTGAACTAAAAACTTACCACTGTGGACTACAACACATATTTACAGTGTGACGATGACTGGTACAAAGAGTTCAACTATTTTATCGCACAAAACACAATGATGGCACAAAAATTCGAAGGATTTACTATGGAAAATGATGTATTATTGAGATTTAAAGGTTGAATTTATGTACCAACCAATGACAAGTTGAGGAGTTTGATCCTAAATGAGGCTCAGAGAGCAGTGTACATGGCTCACCTAAGAGTCACGAAGATGAGGGTAGACCTTAAACCCTTATTCTTCTGGAAATGAATGAAGGTAGACATAGTAAAATACGTTGCAAGATGTGTAGACTATCAGCAGGTGAAGGTTGAACATAGACATCCAGAAGGATTACTACAACCACACACAATTCCTGAATCAAAATGTGAGGTCATTTCGATGGATTTCATTGTTGTATTTTGACTGACGGCAAGGAAACACGACTCAATTTTTGTGGTAGTTGAGACTCTGATGAATAGTGCTCATTTTATTCCTGTGAGTATGACGTATCAGACACTTGACATAGATAGAGTTTTCATTGGCGATATTGTGAGGCTACATGGCGTGACTAAGAGGATTATATCCGATTGAGGATCAATGTTTACTGGACGATTTTGGACTAGTTTCCAATAGGAATTGGGAACCCAACTTTACTTTAGTATCGCATATCACCCAGAGACAGAAGGGAGGAATTATTTCCACTAATAGACCAAAAAAAGTGTTGGGAATAATTATTTCCACTGATAGAATTCGCATATAAAAATAATTATCAAAGCACCATTAAGATGGCACCTTTCCAGTTTCTTTATGGGAGACCATGTCGAACGCCTTTGAGTTGCGATCGTCTTGAGGATAGGGTCCTGGTGGGACCATAAGCAATACAAGAAATGGAATATCAAATGAACACTATAAGACAAAGAATAAAGGAAGCACAGGATCGACAAAAGAGTTATGTTAATGCGCATCGAGTAAATCGTAGTTACGAAGTTGGTGATTGAGTCTTCTTGCATGTGAAATCGCATAAGAGTTCAGACAAGTTTGGAAAGGGTGTTAAAATATCTCCAAGGTTCATGGGACCTTTCAAGATCATGGAAAGGAAGGGGCTTGTGGCCTATCGACTAGACTTGCCTGATTTTTGAGGCGTATGCATGATGTTTTTCACGTATCTATTTTGAGACATTATATTAGTGATACTACACATGTTATTGACATGAGTTCCTTGCAGGTATCTGTCGAGGATGTGCTCACGACTGAGCCAATCCACATCCTCGACCATTGCATTTGATAGCTACGATGTCAAACATTAGATTAGGTTAAGATCCAATGGGACAACTATAGTCTGCACTTGGCGACCCAGGAGGACACATATAATATGCGTCAACAGTTTTCGTTTTGTTGATAGCTAGACCTATGATATTTTGGTGCACTTTATTTTGGAACTGACATAATGTGAAACTTTGGGATGAAGTTTTAACAAGAGGGGTGTATGTAACATCCCGCTCTTGCGCACACTAAGCAAACTTATTCTTTGAGGACACTTGAGTGCAAGTGATCTGGGTTGTTATACTATTGGTCATTTTGATAATGATTATGAGATATTATGGATTTGATGATATGCTATTATTTTGTATTTACCTATACAACTACTATTGACTGGATTCTCCTAAGTGTGCAGGACTCCGGACGTTGAAGATGTTGAGGCATCGATGAAAACCTTGGACTCCAGATTGAGTCAGGGAGTGGACTATTGGGGTTTGAATGTTGTTGATGTGACATATGTTCATATGAATAGATGTTATGATGATTGATTATTTTTTCTGACATGATTCGTTGATGGATGCAGGATGACGATAGCTTGTCAACCATACTCACATGTGGAGTACAAGGGCCATGCAGAACAACCAGAGACATTGAGGGAGAGGTGTGGCAATAGCCCTGCCACATCCTACTAGCAGTCTCGTCGTGGCTTGAACTATAGGTTAACGATTACATGGTTTGAGAAGACCCACGATTCCATGAGGGAAGTCTCTGGAAGTCTCTCACGATGATTGTAAGGGGTGTGCAATAAGGCAGGGGCCTTATTCCTTAGAGGCTCTTAGTCTTCCACAAGATCACTTGGCAGAGTATTGACTCCAGGGGTTTGACGTCTACCAAATTTAGTCAAGAGGTGAGTGGAACCCTTGGAGCACGTAGTGCATCTTGAAGGGAACATTGCACAAGGAAAGCAGAAAGAGGTGAGTGGCACCCTTGAAGCACGTAGTGCGTCCTGAAGGGCACGTCGTGATTTTCACTGATAAGTTAATAAACCTAGTACCTAGAAAACAATGCCTCCTTAGGACTTGGTCGGCCTTAAAATAGATGTTGGAATGAGTAAAAAAATTAATAACTAAAAGTTCCCTTAAAAATTGTCTCCTAGCCTATTGAAAATTAAAACCTAGGACTAACTAGAACGTGTGGTCAAAATAAATAAATAAATAAATAACATGTAATAAGAAGGGGGTAAGAAATTCAAACTTGTTTATTAAAGTCAAAATTATAATGGAGGATTAAATTTATTAAAAGGGAAAATGGTTTTTTTATCTACACTTGCTAATTTGATTTTTAGTTGAAAAGGAAAAAGGGGGAAACTTAAAAAGAAAAAAAAGGAAACTTAAAGAAAAATTGAAAGATACAGAAAAATGGAACTTAAAGAAAAAGTTGAATGTCTAACTTAGTAAGGATTCTAGCCTTTGGGACTTTCTAATTATGAACTCAACTAGGAATTAAGTAAGGTGCAATTCATTTAAGATTTGTAAGGGAATATTGGGACACCGAGGAGCATTTTTAGGAATGATTTTAGGTGGGTGAGGGGGATAAGAATAATTAATTAATTAATAAAATTGATTTTCTGGTGCAACTAGGAGATCGAGGGACATGTGTACGGGGGAGGTTTTCTGAAATTAATTAGCTGAAAAAGGAATTTAATGAGAATTTGGGAAACTAATTACTTAAAAACTCTATAAAAAGGATGGAGGATGAGTATGGATATCATATTTATGTGTAACATTACATTGCTGAAAGTTTATCTTGACTGAACTTTCTATTGTGGGAGTTGGGATACCCAGCTTGGGTAACAAGTGGTAGCTCGATCTTGTGAGGTGAGTTGGGTGATAATATTCTCTCGTATTTTGTGCATGGCCCATTTGTGGCTCGGGGGGCTCAGGGGGAGTAATAGTACCCCTAGTGTTGGTTGGGAGGTACCGGTGAGGTCACATATGTTGGAAAGCGGGAGCTGGACGGAGCGCGTGTGGAACAACGACTTTAGAGCATTCACATTTGGCTATGGTATGAATATGTATATTTGTATTGAATGGTAGTTTAAATATTTTTACTTCTCCTTCATTAATGTACTTCTACTGTATTAAAGTTTATATTTAATCAACAAAACACTATCCAGTGATTTCATTTTTATCTTTCAGAAAATTGTCTTGATCATCCCAACATTTTTATCATCGGAGAACTTAAAGTCATCCCAACCTTATGATCACTGTATTTGAATTGACTTCCCATGGTGAACCCAAACTTTGATTGCAATGACTTCTCTGCATTTGTTGTTATTGATTTAGATGAAGATAAAATTTATGTTTTTATCTTCTGTCCCTTATCCTTAAGTTATTAGTATGTGCCTGAACAGTCGACCAGTTTCCTAATCGACTATCTTCACTACGATGTTTAAGACTGAGATTTAAATGCCCTTCTTTCTTGTGCATGGATAATAAGTGAAGGATAAATTTTTGCCCAACTACATATCCCTTACTTATCTATGTGTTTTTCTTTGATGATTAATCTCTAATCTTTGTGTTTCTATCAATGAGTATCCTTGCATTTGGAATGATTCATTTCTGAATTTTTAACCACTACGTTTTCCCTGTGAATTCTTTTCACTGCATTTGGAATGATTCATTTATGAATGTTTAACCACTTCATTTTCCCTGTGAATGATTTTCTTTGCATTTGGAATGATTCATTTCTGAATGTTTAACCACTACGTTTTCCATGTGAATGATTTTCTCTGCATTTGGAATGATTCATTTTTGAATGGTTAACCACTACATTTTCCTTGTGAACGAATATCTATGCATTTTTGTTTTCTTCATCTCTGAACGATTAATTTCTATGATTTTGTGAATGATTATCTGCGTTCAACTTATCTATGCATTCATTGTAGATCTACGTTCAATTATCTCTTCCCTCAATATATCTTTGCATGCAAACAACTTAGAAGAACTCTGTGAATTCATTCAATCTCTGCGTTAACCAACTTATCTTTGTGTTTTCGGTTATGGATATTCTTTGCGCCCTTGCCATAATTTCACTCAGCGATTTTCCTTAAATTTTACGGTTGCCAACAATTTTATTGTGAGTGAATTACTAGGATTTTTGGGAGCAATTACTATGATGAATGATTACTAAGATTGAGCAATTACTGTAATTTTTATACAGTTTAATTTATATCTTGAAATGTAATTCAACATCGATATATTTACACAACAATTTTTGTGATATTTACACAACGATTTTTGTGATATTTAGACAACAATTTTTGTAATGTTTTAGACAACGATTTTTTTAATATTTAGACAACAATTTTTGTAATATTTAGACATCGATTTTTGTAATGTTTTAGACTGCGAATTTTTGTAATATTTAGACAATGATTTTTGTAAAGTTTACACAACGATATATATTACATTATGTTTGAAAATGATTTTAATTCTAGACATACAGTTATTAATGGGTAGCGATTTAACCTTGTTGACAATAAATATTTGACAACGAATTTATATATATTATAGACATGATTTATAGACAACAATTTATATAATTTATAAACAACTTTATCACTTATTTTATAGACAGTGAATCATTGTTAATAAGCGATTTCAGAATGTACTGGATATAGTAATATAATAGCATAATGGATAGAGATATAGGGATGGCAATATATATCATTTATTAGATAGTGAATCATTGTTAAATAGTGATTTCAGAAATGGAATGGATAATAATAATATAACAACATTAAGGGATGGAAAATTTATTAGACAACGATTTTATTGATGATAACATATTGTTAGTTATCATATTGTTTTTAGATAGCATAATGAATTCTAGACCACTATTTTAAATTGACAGTTAAGATGAGGTGGAAGTTCTTTTAATGACTAAGAAAACCCCTTGAATTCATGTTCTTAATATATTAATTTACTTTGTTTATGATCGTAAGAATTATTTTGGCTTAACAAAACGTAAGTACTAATTTCTTGTATCACCTATGATTAATCTAGCCTTCAAATAAGATTCTACTGTATAGAGAATTAAAATAGAATATCCTTGCACACGAGTTTTTTATATTATTCAATTATTTATGTTTTTCAGTGTGGGAGATTTCGTTGATAAAAGTGCCTCTTAAGAAAACTAGAAACCCTTCGGCTAGTTGCACAATTTAATTATTGAATGATGTCACCTTGTGTCTTTTGGACTTGCAATTAGGTGCTCTTGTATATTCTTCATGTATTTTTTACAGTTAAATTGGTCTCCTAGAGTGTTGGATTTTTCTTGAGTTATTGGTCTAGATACGTTATGGTGTGCATGGTTTATTGTCACGCCCATTAATGTGAAGCTTTAATGGGTTACATTATGTTGTACATGGGTTATGTTAATGGGAAACTTGAGCATCACATTGCACCTAAAATTGTAAAAGTATGAGATATTTTTGCAGAAACAAAAGGAAATGAAGAAAATTGGGGGAAAAGTGAAAGTAAAAAAAGAAAGAGAAATATCAAAAAAGGTGAAAATTCAAACATTGTCGTGTGGAAGAAAAGGTCAATTCTATTCAATTTGCCATATTGGGAGGTATGTACACTCTACCCACACTAACTATAGGTAATTATTAAATGTACAATGCTTGAAGTATTTTAGCATGTTTATATGTTTTATTTGAATCTATTGTTTAGTTTTTCCTCCATATTATCATGAATTCATTTTTATATGGTTGGATGCAGAAACTTCTAGTACACCACACTTTAGATGTTATGCATATAGAAAAAAATGTATGTGAAATTATTTTTGGGACCCTTCCAAAGGAAAACAAAAGGATGGAAAAAATTCTCGTGGTGGCTTACAACAATTGGGTATAAGGAGATCACTATGGCCACAAGATCAAGGAAAAATAATATTTCTTCGACCTACACCACACACTCGTTCAAAAAAAGAGAAAGAGACACTTTGTGTTGTTTTGTTCACATTAAAAGGGCCTAATGGTTATAGTTCAAATATTAGAATTCATATATCTATGGAAGAACTTAAGTTTCATAACATTAAATCACATGATTTCCATGTTCTCATGCAACAACTCCTTCCAGTAGTATTGCGACATGTGCTACCAAAAGCAGTGTGAAACACCATTTGTAGGCTTTGCTTCATTTTTAGGCGAATTTGTGCAAAAATGGTGGATCCAACACATCTTGAAAAGTTAGAAGATGATGTCATGGAGACATTGTGGTTACTAGAAAAATATTCCCCCCCATCATTCTTTGATATAATGATACATTTGACTGTACACTTGGTACGAGAGTAACGTTTTTGTGGTCCAGTTGCATACCAATGGATGTACCCTTTTGAAAGGTTAGTGGAGTTTTACAGTGTACAAATCCACATTGATTCCAACATATTTTATTTTTTTGTTTGTTTGTTAGTTTCTCCATGACATGTGGGACTAACCCATGGCTAATAAACTACAACTCAGGGGCATTTAAGCCGTCAAAATCACCCGGGGATCGCACCCTGCCTGAGCCACACCAACCCTTAACATGGTTGTATTTTTGGTCCCCACGGGTTTAGAACTGGTGACTTTAACATCAGGGAGTGCCTTAACAACACACTCTATCACCGAATTTCCTACACCTTGATGAATCCAACATATTATTTTCATCTAGTACATCGCTTACAAATATTTATTCATATTTTACATTTGACTGCAAGTTTGATGTGTTTTTTTTTTCCAGGAACATGAAAGTTTACAAAATTTATGAGAAGAACAAGAATAGGCCCGAAGGATGCATAGCTAAAAATTGCATTGTGGAGGAATCCATCAAATTTTGTTTTGGATATGTTGAATGTATGGAATATATTGGAAGCATGCTTAATATAAATGAAGCTTTGGATGATGAAGAGGGAGAGATTCATCACCATGGGAAGGCCTTATCAAGTAGGATTTATTTTGAATTGGATAATATCGGTTTGTTACAATCTCATAGGTGGGTCTTGCACAACATAAATGAAGTTCAACCTTGGATAAAGTAAGTAATAAGCATGACCTTAGATTTTTTTTTTTTTCAGAATCTATTAAGATACTTTGAAAATGATGTTCATTAACATTACTGAAAATTAGGATGCACCTGAGTGGAATCACCAATAAAAAATTGTAAGCCCAAAAGGATGAATCATTGCTACAAAATATCCACAGCCAACAATTTGGTGATCGGTTAAGAAAACAAGTAATGATATGTTCATTATATTATAATTATTTATAATTCATTAAATAAGAGTATTATGATGTATAAACTAAGAATCATTTTATGTAGTTTGAAATTGCATGTTTTTCTAATGACATTTAATAATTTGCAGGTGGAAGGAAAATAAATTATTTCTAATACCCTTATATGGTTGGCACGTGGCCCAAGGAAATAAGGAACCAATGTAATGTTCCCTGAATTTACCAAATAAAAAAAAAATCTTAGGGACATTAAGTCTCTTTCTCTTCGAAAAAATTATCTCGAAAGGCCTATTGTTATTACAAGTAGGTACTTATCATCACTATTTAATTTTTCAAGGTTTATGTTTCCTGTTATTGACACAAATTAACTATCATTATAATAGATTTTATCTCTGGTTCTTTCCTACTGCACAATAGTCATATACTTAAAGGGTCAAGGTAACTTCGTTGTACCCCAACCTCTAATATTCCCAACAAATCTAACATAAGCGTAAAGGTTAGTAAAGTCCCACTAATCATTATGATCATTTCCCAATATCTATATATAAAGATATATACATTTTAATGTTATACTTACAGAGGAAGAACCCCACTTGAATTACAGAAGATCCTTAAGTGTAGATAGTAGCCATGTCATACATGTCTAAATGATGTGGAGTCCATATCATAGAATTGTGTGCTTAAAGAAAATAAGGTTCAGTGCATCTATCACATACTCAAAACCTTCTGAATCTGCATGCTCTGGGTGCTTCTCTGTTTAGGGGCGCTAACTCCTCTTCACTAGCCCCTTCATTCATATGCCCTTCTTTCCTTTTCCATGTGTCTCCCCAGACTCCCTCAATCTATCGACACATAGCTCCCCTCTAGATCAATGACTATCGTTGACTTCGCCTTTCCGACCTCTGGGAGTTTCAAGTATCAACTCCACTCTTCTCTGCATGACGATCTCCTGAAGTGGAAAATCTATTTCCACCTGTCCCGTTGAATCCATGGATAGGGTCTTTTCCATGGATCTGGTCTTCGAGGATCTCAAATCTCAAGTCCCTTTTTTCATATCCTTAAATTATGCAGAATCCTTCCACGTGTCCACTTAAATCAAATTCTCTATAATTTCTTTGGGTCTTTTCCCAGAGTTCATAGATCTTCACCACGTCTCCTCTACAGATCTAGTTGCTCAGATTCACTTCAGCTGATCTAACATCTCATATATGTTCCCTTTCCCCAGACTTCTGAGATCTCAAATCTCAATCTCTCATCCTTGTTGACTGGGTATCTCCTGGAGTTCTAGATCTACTGCCACATGCCCTCTTTCAAATCGACGGTTCTCATCATTTTTGAGACTCTGGCCTTTGGCAATTTTAGGTTTCAACAACCACGAGTATCTAGAGTGAATCCTTCTAGATTCCACAATTTTTTGACACCTGTCCAACCTAGATCGATGGCTAATGTTTGATCTGAATGTTTGGGCTTTGGCTGTTTCAGTTCTCAAAACTAAAAACTCTAGGGTAACTCTCTCCAGAGCTCTAGATTTGGGGACAAGTGTCCCCTCGTAGATCGACAACTCTCAGTTGTTTGGCTCCCCGGGATATGATTGTTTTAACATTTCAACTTCCGCCTCCTTTTGGATCTCCCAACCCATTGACAAGTATCCTTTATGGATCCAACAGTCTAGACTCTCCTTTTGCAAATAGATATTTTGCGACTTGCAATTTCCAAGTTAACACTTCCTCCACATTCCCAACTTCTGAAATGTTGATATTTCGGAACACCCAAATCTGACGGCTCATGCTTCTCTAGATCTAACGGTCCAGATATTCCCTTCGGGCATTGGCACTTCATGTTTCGTGAAGTTGGATGGGTGATCACTTCCATGCTTCTGATCCTCGATACCCAAACATTCTCCTTGGTGTTGGTCACTATAATTGCTTATTTAACTAAACAATCAAGTTCTACATAAATTGTCAACCCAGGGAAGTATGTTTATTTCAAAGGTAATCACGCACTATATATGCTCAATCTCAAAAGCAACCTAGAGTTGTAGTAAAAACATATTAATCACACATTGCCATGAACAAACTGAAGTTCTAACTTGAATTACAGGAAAGCAACCTACCTATTGTAGAGCTCAAACTTTAAAGAAATGATTAATTGAAGAATCCTAGATTACATTAACATAACAACAAGATACTGCAACAGGAAAGACCAACTAGTCTGTAACCAGATAACAGGACCCTATTCCCAAAGCAAGAAGCTTCAACACCTATTTATGATCATCACACTTCATGAACTCATTGCTTAGCTGAAATAATTGACACACACTGAAGGCTAACTATCTCTAGACAGAAAACAAGACCCTATTCCCTAAGCAGGAAACTTCAGCACCAGTTTCTGATTAGCACACTTTCATGAATTCATTAAAATAACTGACATGCACTGAAGGCTAACTATCTCTAACAGAGAACAAGACCCTATTCCCGAAGCATGAATCTTCAACACCTGTCCCTAATTACCAAGATTTCATAAATTCACCAAGCAGGATTACTAACTAGAATGATTAACAGTTACCCAAGCTTGAATCATATGAAAACAATGTAACAATTGGTAAAGCAGAGTTTCAGCAAGACAGAGTTCAGTAAAGTAGTGTTTCAACAAAATAGAGTTCAATAAAGTAGTGTTTCAGCAAAACAAAATTTAATCAAGGCATGAACAGAAATAACACCAACACACTACAAAGCTAACGGGTGAATCTTGTGAAGAAGGTGGGCCTTCCCTTCTCACAAGATTCCCTTGAAACGAAAGGAACTAGAGGAAAATGCTCAAAACAATATTTTATTCATCTGTCAACTGTGTTACATTACAATCTGAAATGGAAAATTTCCCTCTCTATGTGAAATCCTTTCTTCCCCCAAAAAAGAAGATCCTCTCGAATGATGATTTCCTCTTATTTAAAGAGGAGGATCCCTTCGATACAATTTAATCAACTAATTACAGGTGTACATCTGAGTCCTATTCTTAGTCAGATCGACTTTCTAAACTAGAATAGGATATCCTAGTCTCCCGCAACAAAATGATATTACAAGTGCTGAGTGAGGTGTTGTTGTTGCGGCTGGAGTAACAACTTCTTTATTTGTCTCTTGTTACTGTTGTTGTATGTTGTTTCATCATCGCAAATCACGGGCTGTTTCAGCCACGGGATTTGCATTCTGATTGTTTCAGCACTTCTCAGGAAGCAGCGATGGTTGATGCTAGCTCAAGGTGCGACTATTGTAGTCAATCTGTGTGAGTTGTTGTTTTAGCATCGTTGACCATGGACTGTGTAACAACTTCTTCTGTGTTTCATCATCGTTGACCATGGACTGTGTAACATCTTCTTTTGTATGAGTTGTTGTTTCATCATTGTAGACCATGAAGAGTGTAACAACTTCTGTGAGTTGTTGTTTCAGCATTGTAGTCCACAGACTGTTTCAGCCACAAGGTTTGCGTGCTTCAATTGTTTCAGCAACAGGCCTTAATGCTAATCTATAGTTTGAACTGTTTCAACACTTATACATTTCTGATCAATGGTTAAGTATGAGAGTAATGTAAAATTATATGCAAAACGAATTAAACATATAGTAAAGAGAAGAGAGATATATACCTTTGGAAAGATAGGGTAAGGTGATAATGTGAGTTTAAATGTGAGTGAAACAAGGTGTAAAGATAGCAAAAAGTGTGGGAAAAAAGGTACATTGTATGGTCCTAACATCCCCCCCCAACTTAAAATGTTGCATTTCCTCAGGCAACTTCACTCTGAGTCTGAATCTGAATACTAACTCTGATCGTGCAAGTTACTCAAGCAGTAGCTATGGAAGGTGATGTCTGTTGGAGCTCTGAACCCTTGAACGCGTTGTAACCTTTTCCAAGCTACTGTTTCGGCCTTCTTGGGCAGCTTATAATGGACTTGATATTTCTCTGCTGGCATCCAAAAGATAGGAAAATGAAACTGGTACCCTATCCATCTTTCAGCACATTTCTGAACACACTTGATGTAGCTAGGTACCCTGGAAATTGCTATCTCAAGATTAGTGGGGCTAAAAGGGTTGTGTTCCTGTCTTTTCTCAGTAGATTGTTGCCAAAACATGTTGTTTGCCTATAGGGCAGCAATCTCTGTTGATTTAATGAAATGTTGACACTCTTGAAATACTGATGTTTATAATTGTTGAATGTGTTGAGTCATCCCAGGTTTCTTTAAAAACTGATAATATTCTGTAACAAAGGTGGCAACATTTTGTGGCTCTGGCCTTATCCAGAGAAGGCGGTTATCCTCATTGTGCTTGGCAGCTAGGAAGTCATCCTGCCATATAATCTGATTGTTAAGAAAGTAGGTGAGTGCCTGAATCTAGATGTCACCGACAAGAGGATTAAGGTTAAACTGCTTGTTCTCAGGGATGGCCTCATTATAAAAATATGCCTCATAGAGGAGGTGTTGATCCATATCAGAGTCTTCTGCAAAGGTTTTAATAAAATCCGTTGGATTTAATACTGCATGGGGTCTGCCTTCTTTGACTGATTTGATCTGAAACCATGTAAGTCGTTCCATTAGGAACAGAGAGTAATTGCAAAATGGTTTCCTTGCAGCCAATAGCTTTTGTGCCAAGTCAAATATCAGGAGCAATCTTCCTTTTAGCTCTTTATTCTGTTTCTTAAGGGCATGAAATTCCTGGCGTGTTTGCTCCAGAGCTTCCCAATTTGAGTAGGTATGATTTATCCAGATTTGTCTGTGTTCTTGCAAGCTTTTGGCATGTGTAGCAGCAGACTCTTTTTTCCATTTCTGTATTATTGTCTGCTCATCCCATGGCTGAGTTTGTGTTTCAGCATTGCAGGTAGTAGGTTGGGGTAGGGTCTGAGTGGCTCGTTCCACAAAGGTGTGGGTATTGATCTGGCTGGGAGGGGTAGATTCATCAATAGGCAATGTTTGTACAAATTTATTAACAAAAGCAGGGGTTTCAGTTTTGACATTTGTTGCAGGCCAGGGCTTAGTCTTAATTTTAGAAGGTCCTGCTGGTTCTTGTGTAGCAGCAGGGTGTTCTTCTTTGACTGCAACAATCGAAGGTGCAGGGGAAGCTCCTGGCATTGTAATTTGAATTACTTTGTAGCTTGCTTGATAGTAGATGTCCCCACATTAACTGCACATATATTCTCTACACGGATCCTCTCCTATAGTTCCCTCTGACATGGTTGCTATGCGAGCTAGGGTGTGCAATTTAAGTTCCTTCTCATAGGCTTCCTTTTCCATGGCTACCTCTTGCTTGTAGGTTTCCAGTTCAGACCTTAGGAACTCATTTTCTTGTAAGACAGAGGCCATTGTTGGTTCTGGTTGAGAAGTGACTGGTTCTTGTGTAGCAGTCACAGCCTCACTATCTGGTTCTTGTGGAGCAGCTACAAGATCGACAACTGATTTTTGTGTTTCAACTTCTTGATGTAAAGAAAGTAATGTTGCAGCTCCCTGGGCGTCTGATTCATGTGTCTCAATAACAATATCAGCAGCTAGTTCTTGTGTTTCAGCTGTAGTTGGTTCTTGTGTGACAGCTATGGTTGGTTCTTGTGTTTCAACCACTGAATGAGTAGTTGGTTCTTGTGGAGCAGCTACCAAATGGGTAGCTGGTTCTTGTGTTTCAGCTATTGAATGAGTAGTTGGTTCTTGTGTTTCACCTACTAGGTTTGAAACGGATGATGTTGCAACATACTGGGCATTTGGTTCTTATGTTTTAGTGCCCGTGGATGGAATAGGTAAAGATTCTGGCATTTGGGAGGTTAGAGGTGTACGGGGTATTAGTCGGATGGGTTGGGGGTCTAGGGTAGTGGCAATAGTGGTTGCCCTTGTTGAGTCCCTTGTTCGTTTTCTTTGCAAAAAGGGCGGAAATAAAGGAATTTGCTTTCGTTTACGTGGGGGTTTTTCCTCAATTATGGGATAGGGAGAATTGTCTGGTTCAGAATCATCACTAAGAATATGAAGGGCAGGATTGGATGATTCTGGTAAGGTGTGGGGCGGGCTTGGTATGGTAGGGGGGTTAATTGGACTGATTGGGTCTGCAGGCGGACTGTTAGGTATTTCTGGAGGGTCTTGTGGTTGTTTTTCCTGAAGATTTTTAGGAATTTTAGCGGCTTCTTGGGGATCTATAGGTGGGTTGTTTAGTGGAGGGTTTTGTTGGGAAAAACCCTTTTGGATAAGAAGTTGAACAAGACGGTGATGGGTGAGTGAAAGGGAAGGATCTTTAGACTTTTTACAGTAGTGCGACATATTTTTAAGACAACCGAGCAAATAATAGGGAATGTTCACCAATCTATTATGTCGTAAATGAGACAACAGGACAAAATCGTGCTGGTAGACTACCTGGTACCGGCCTTTGCAGGTAAGGTAGTGTTTGACGAATTTTTCAACTTCTGGCCATGGAGGTGGCAAAGAGATGAGTCAGACACCCTGGACTTTAGGTTCAATTTGTTCCCCTGGCAAGAGGAAATCCTACTGGGCATTCAGGATGATAAGTTTGTGGCTGAACAAGCGAAGGCCATTGGTAGGGAGACTCGAAACCTATGCTATATCCTCTTTTGTAACTGAAATCCGAACCCCTTGAACAATAGAATGGTCTTCCTGGAGATTTTGAGCAAATTGGAGAAATTGTTGTTGATCATACCCCTGGAGTCTCTAAAAATAACCGAGCCATCCCGCCTACAAAAAAAATTGATAGGATTTTGGATACAGTTCTAGCAGGGCTGTCGTGGAAGTTTTGTAACGTATAATAGAGCCTCCCATAGCTAACATCTCAGTAAAATACACTGTCAAAGAGTTGAGTAACAACTTATGTGCAAAGTGAGTTTTTGGAGTGAAGGCATGCGAATGGTGGTGAAACAAATGAAAGGGTGGTAAATAGGAATGGCGGTGGTTAATTCGTGTGGAAAAGTTCGATATTTCCTCCCCCCCCTTTTAAGTGCGGCTCATAATGATTTTACATGAGTGGTAATGATGAGTTGGAATCTTCTCATTAACTATAGCTTAATTGTATTTACATAAAATTTACATACCTCACCTTTACCTTTTGATTCGTACTTCAAACAAAATATAATGCTTGTCCATAATAGTTCTGCAGTGGTCGTGGCAGAGACTTTTGATTTGTTAGATGAATTGTATCAAGGATTTGTTGAATGGAAGGACAAAAAGTAATATGAGAGCGCAAAAGCTTATTGATAGAGAATGCTGAAAAGTTGGTGTTTCAGCCGTGGGAAGAATAGAGAAATGTTTGTTGAAGAGTGATGTTGCAGAATACTGCTGAGGAAGTGGTGTTTCAGCCATAGAAAGAAGGACGAAACAATTGTTGAACGATGTTGTTTCGTCACTGGGAAAATGTGAAGAATTGTTGAACAATAGTGTTTCGGCAATGGGGAGAAGGTGAAAGGTTGCTGATAGTGGTGTTTCAGCAATGGGGAAAAGGTGAAAGGTTGCTGACAGTGGTGTTTCAGCAATGGGAAAATGTGAATAATTGGGGAACAGTGGTGTTTTGGTAATGGGAAAATGGCGAAAAGTTGCTGACAATGGTGTTTCAACAATGGGGAAAATCAAAAAGTTGTTGAACAATGGTGTTTCAGTAATGAAGAAAGAGCAAAGAGTTGTTGAAAAATGGTGTTTCATCAATGGGAAAGCTTGCCTCTTCTTGAAGTAGGATCTTCCTTTCTTAGTAGGCCTGTGCTTTGATCGGGAATCTGCAAAAATCAATTGTAACATGGTATTTCTTTGACATGGATTATTAGTAAACGAAATCTAATCTAATACTAAAGAAATTAACTTAAAAAGAATTAATTGCAATGAGGGGTAGGAGCCCCCTCTAAAAAGAGGTAATGAGAGTCTGCCACACATGTAGCCTTAAAATCTTCTTTGGAAAGAGGGCGCTGGTACAGACGGAGCTGATGACCATTTACAAGTAACGGTGTTTTAGAGTCATTGATTGTGAGGAGCCTTACTGTTCCATTGGGAAAAATAGTGTCTACTTCGTAAGGTCCAATCCATCTTGTACGTAGTTTCCCTTGAAATTCTTTGAACCGAGAGTCATATAGTAGGGCCCAATTACCTTTTTGGAACTACTTATGCTTGATAGTTTTGTCATGCCATTTTGATCTTTGTTGTTGGATCATAGTTGTCTGATGAATGGCATCTAGTATTTTTTTCATCCAATTCATTAAGCTGCTGCAACCTGACTATCTATGCATCGGTCAAATCAAGGTTGACAACTAAAGTAGTCCTTAAGGTTTTGATTTCAAATTCCACAGGAAAGACACACTCTTTCCATAGACTAATTCATAGGGAGAGAATCCTGTAGTATTTCTCCAGGTCGTTTTGTAGGCCCATAATGCTTCAGGGAGCCTGTGAGACCAGTCCTTTCTGTTTTTCTTCACTGTTTTTGTGAGAATGGCTTCTATTAATTTATTTTTTCTTTCCACCTGTCCATTGGCTTGGGGGTGGTATGCTGTAGTCATTCTATGTTGAATATGATATTTTTAAAGTGTGGCTTTAAAGCCATGAGAAGTGAAAGGAGGTCCTCCATATGTAACTAATTCTCTTGGCACTCCAAATCTGATGAAGATGTCTTCAAATAAGAAATCTATAACTGCTTCTTCAGTCACTCTATGGAGTGCTTTATCTTCCACCCATTTGATCATATAGTCTGTGCAGACTACTATGTAAACTTTTTGATTTGATGGTGTGTTAATGGGTCCTACAAAGTCTAAGGCCCATATTTCAAATGGTTCAAGTACTATCTGGGGGTTTAATGGCATTTCATCTCTATGATTAGGTTGGCCCACTCTTTGGTAGCTATCACAGGCCCGAACATATTTCTTTGCATCTTTGAAAAGTGAGGGCCAATAGTACCCCATCCTGATAATTTTATGTGATCTCTTTTCATGACAAGATTTTAGTAGATTATAAACCTCATCTTCACTAATGCACCTTTGGATTTCTTGATCAGGTCCTGTGTGGAAAATACACCCACTTATCTAGCTATACCTAGCACTTTGTTGAATGATTCTTCTTTTCTCTATGTGGGATAAGTGTGGTGGTAACTTCCCTGCAACCAAATAATTAGCGATGTTTGCATACCAAGGTGAGTGAGCAGATACTGCAAATAGATATTCATCAGGAAAGGAATCATCTACTGGGGTATCATCATCAGGTTTTAACCGAGAAAGGAAATCAACAACTACATTTTCTTTTCCTGGTCTATCTACAATTTTAATATCAAATTCTTGAAATAATAGTAACCATCTAGTGACTCGAGCATTTGTGATAGGTTTGTTCATTAAATATTTGATAGCTGAGTGATCCGTATGGACAAGAGTAGAGTAGCCAGTAATGTAATGCCTAAATTTATTAATAGCATAGATAACTGCTAAGAATTCCTTTTCGATAACTGTATAATTGAGTTCAACAGGAGTCATATTCTTGCTAATGAAATAAATAGCATAAGGGAGATGATTTTCTTCTTGTCCCAAGACAACTCCTATTGCCATATCTGAAGCATCTGAGGATATATGAAAGGGAAGTGTCCAATCAGGTCCTCTAAGAATAGGAGATGTAGCTAACTAATGTTTAAGTGTATTAAATGCTTCCTGGCAAGAATTAGTCCATTTGAATTCAACATTTTTCATCAGTAACACAAACAGGGGAGAAGCTATTTTGGTAAAGTTTTTAATAAATCTTCTGTAGTATCCAACATGTCCTAGAAAACTTCTTACCTCTGTTTGGGTTTTGGGAGTAGGAAGGTCTTCAATGACTTGTATCTTGGATGGATCCACCCGAATTCCTTCAGATGAGACAAAATGTCCAAGCACTATTCCTTCACTCATCATCATATGACATTTTTCTGTACTTAGGGAAAGTTGGGCTTGTATGCATCGTTTAAGCACTTTCTCAAGATTTTGTAGTGCTTCCTGAAAAGAAACACCATAAGGAGTAAAGCCATCCATAAAAATTTCCATAGAGTCATTAAGCATATCAGAAAATATTCCTATGACTGCTCTTTGGAAGGTTGTTGGTGCATTACATAGTCCAAATGGGAGAACTCTATAAGCACAGGTTCCCCAGGGGGTTAGTAAAAGTGGTTTTATCTTGATCTTGGGGTGCAATTTTGATCTGGTTATACCCACTTAAACCATCTAAAAATGAGAAAAATTTCTTCCCTGACAAATTGTCTAACACCTGATCAATGAATGGTAATGGAAAGTGATCTTTTTGAGTAGCTTTATTTAAGGCTCTATAATCCACACATACTCTCCGTTTCCCGTTTTTCTTAGGAACTATTACCAACGGGGAAACCCATTCACTGTCTGATATAGGATATATAAACCTTGCATCAAGAAATTTTTGAAGTTCTTCTTTAAGGATTTATCTCAAATTAGGATTCATTCGTTGTTGAGATTGACAGATCGGTCGGCAATCTTCCTTAATATATATTCTATGAGTACATAATTCGGGAGAGATTCATTTCATATCTGTATAGTCCCATGCAAATGCTTCTTTATTTTCCAGAAGTAACTTCATTAATTGTTGTGTTTCAGCATCTGTCAAGTTAGGGTTTATGTTCAGTGTTTTTCCAGGTTCAATTTCTACTGGTATGCTTTTAGAAGAGATGGTGGCAGATGTTTGAGGTGGGTTTTCAGAGTTAAGGTTTTCCTGATTATCTGACTCCAATAGTGTAGCTAGTTGGTTGTGAGTTTCTGGAGTCACAGAGGAGGGTTCACAAATAAAATTATTAATTAATTCATCCTCAGTGGCATCTTTAAGGCTTAAAGCTTGTCCGATAGTCAATATGGGTTGAGTAAGTTGATCATCAAAGTCTACCCATACCGAATTATCATTATTAAGCAAGGGTGTAGCATGAGGGTAGAGGGTAAGCTATTTAGTTTCGTAACCGTTGGAAATTGTCATTGAACCTCATCTACAGTTGATAAAGGAATCTGTTGTGGCTAGCCAAGGCCTGCCCAAAATTAGAGGGTGGGCCCCCAACTTTGTTTTAGGTTGTAGTACCACAAAGTCAGCTGGATAATTCCAGGATTCTACTGAGATAATTAGGTCTTCAATGACTCCCTCTGGTTTAATTGTGGATCGGTCATCTAATTATAGGATAGTTGGGGTGTCTCTGGTTTCATTTTGCAATTGCAATAGTTGTGAGGTTTCCAGAGTCATAATATTGATAGCGGCACCTAAGTCTACCAGGACTCAAGGGATTATCGTTTTCTCAATTTGTACTGAAACGGTAGGGTGATCAGGATCACCATATTTAACTGGGGGGGATTTACCTGACATTAGTGCAGACAAGTCTCCCATAACATGGACTGTGAGGGGATCCTTAATTTTCCTACCAGGCTTCTTAACACAAATGTCTCGCATCGTCCTAGCATAGATAGGTACATCTCAGAGTGCTTGTAGTAGAGGAATTTTGACATACAGATTTTGTAATTCCCTTGGAATATTGAAAGATGGTGTCTCGGGCGTTTTATTCAAATCTAAACGCTCAGGAAATGGTGGTTTTGTTGTTTCAGCAGCATTGTTAGAGGATGATTGTACCTCTTCAGGTACATCATGCTCTTTTGTTTCCTCTTTATCAGAAGAGGTAACATCGGCTATGATAGGTTCTACTATTCTCCCAGATCATAAATGAATATCATTGCATTGCGTAGGGAGAAGAGAAAATGTAGGCTGGTTATGAATATCAATGCATTGCACATCTTTATTATTGGGGTTAGGGTTAGGTTGTACAGGTAGCTGGGGTCTCATCATTTTATTGTTTGGTGGAGTACCTGATGGTAAGGAGAGTGGTTGTAGAAATTGTGATTGAGGTAATTGATTTGGGAAGGGGGGTTGTTGTCCTCTCCAATTTGGATTCCATTGGTTTTGATACAGTTGTTGTTGTTGTGGAGGCCAAGGAGTCCACATTGACGGATCAACAAAGGGGGGGTTAGTTTGTTGCATGGGTGGGAAATTCATTTGATTTAGATATTGCATTTGATTATAGGGAGGGTAACTCATTTGATTGAAAGAAGGATAGTTATTCCAATGATTAGAAGATGTGAATGTCATGTTAGGATTCATACCTTGTCCTTGTGGTTGCTATTGTCTTCTCTGTGTCAACATATAGACAACTTCAGCTTCTTCATCAGTTGGTTGTAATGCTGCCTTGATTCCTGGTAGAGAAGGACATTGCTGAGTCTCATGATCTTTATCACAGATGGTGCAGATTAGATTTTTGTCTAATGGACATTCCCTTCATGGGTGCTTGTCTCTGCATTTAGAATAAAATATGGACAGAGCCGCTTCTGATTCTGCTTGCTTCTTTTGAATCTATAGGGTGTCAATTTGTGAGGAAAAAGAGCTTAACATTTCAATCTTAAAAACTTCAAGTAAATTACCTATCTTGGCCCTTGTTACTCCCCCACTGGATGATTTTTGGACTCTTGAAAATGTGGTGTCCTTGCTATTTGATCTATTTCTTGAAGCTCCTCTTGAACATCTTTTACATAGGTTAACAATTTCATCATATGATTCCTTAGATATGTCCCCTTTTCCAAGCATATTTAGCATATCTAGACAGTCATCCCTTACTCCTTTTAATAATATAGTTTTAAGAATATCTTTACTTACATTGGGGTGACTGGATCTTTGTATATTATACTGTAGCCTTTCTACAAAATCCTCCAGGTTTTCTTCCTCTTTCTGCATCATCTTAAATAGTTCCTCCCTTTTTTCTCTTGTTCGGCAATAGTCCTGGTATTTATTCAGAAATTTATGTTTCATTTGATCCCATGTTGTGATTACATGGCCTCCAAGACTCATGAACCATCTTAGTGCATTTCCTTTCAATGTTGCTGGAAATAGCTTTAATTTTTTAGCATTGGAAATGTAATCATAACTTCTACATAATATATCAAACTCAAAAAGGAATTCATCAGGATCCTCTGAAGAAAAACCATGAAAGTTAGGTAGTGCTGAGAGTGGAATGTTCTTCATGGGGGCTACCCCTCTAGGAATATCACCAATAGGAAATCCTAATGTGGAGAAAGAGTTTTCATCATTTACCTCTCCTTCAGGACCTGCCTGTTCTTCACGATGCAATTCTTCATTGTATTCATCTATGTTTTCCTCTGTCTGCTCCCCTGCTGCGCTTGTTCTGTACTCAATGTTTCCTGCTGGTTTCTTGACTGTCTCAGGACTCCAAACTTCTTTCCCCATTTCAAAGTTGGCTTGAAATGAAGGCTGGAATTTTTGTTTTCGAGTGTTTGGTCATTGAGCAACAGATTCAGACTTTGATATAATCTCGTCAATATAAGTCTTTCTTCCTCCTCTTCCTCTTCACCTGCCACCTATAGGGTCAATGTCTTTGGGGTCTCCATGTCCTCTCATGCAATCTTTGTATCTTAAAAATCATAAGTGCTTTTGAAATCTACAATTACCTTCCCTGGCAACAACGCCAAAATGTTGGTCACTATAATTGCATATTTAACTAAACAATCAAGTGCTACATAAATTGTCAACCCAAGGAAGTCTATTTATTTCAAAGGTAATCACGCACTATATATGCTCAATCTCAAAAGCAACCTAGAGTTGTAGTAAAAACATATTAATCACACTTTTCCTTGAACAAACTGAAGTTCTAACTTGAATTACAGGAAAACAACCTACCTATTGCAGAGCTCAAAGTTTAAAGAAATGATTAATTGAAGAATCCTTGATTACATTAACATAACAACAAGATACTGCAATAGGAAAGACCAACTAGTCTGTAACCACAGAACATGACCCTATTCCCAAAGAAGGAATCTTCAACACCTGTTTCTGATCATCACACTTCATGAACTCATTGCTTAGCTGAAATAATTGACACACACTGAAGGATAACTATCTCTGGACAAACAGGACCCTATTCACCAAGCAGGAAAATTCAGCACCAGTTTCTGATTAGCACACTTTCATGAATTCATTAAAATAATTGACATGCATTGAAGGCTAACTATCTCTAACAGAGAACAGGACCCTATTCCCGAAGCAGGAATCTTCAGCACCTGTCCCTGATTACCAAGATTTCATAAATTCACCAAGCAGGATTACTAACTAGAATGATTAACAGTTACCCAAGCATGAATCATATGAAAACAATGTAACAATCGGTAAAACAGAGTTTCAGTAAGACAAAGTTTAGTAAAGTAGTGTTTCAGCAAAACATAGTTCAATAAAGTAGTGTTTCAGCAAAATAGAATGTAATCAAGGAATGAACAGAAATAACACCAACGCACTACAAAGCTAACGGGTGAATCTTGTGAAGGAGGTGGGCCCTCCCTTCTCACAAGATTCCCTTGAAACGAAAGGAACTAGAGGAAAATGCTTAGAACAATCTTTTATTCATCTGTCAACTGTGTTACATTACAATCTGAAATGAAAAATGTCCCTCTCTCTGTGAAATCCTTTCTTCCCCCAAAAAAGAAGATCCTCTCGAATGATGATTTCCTCTTATTTAAAGAGGAGGATCCCTTCGATACAATTTAATCAATTAATTACATGTGTACATCTAAGTCCTATTCTTAGTCAGATCGACTTTCTAAACTGGAATAGGATATCCTAGTCTCCCGCAACAGAATGCTATTACAAGTGCTGAGTGAGGTGTTGCTGTTGCGGCTGGAGTAACAACTTCTTTATTTGTCTCTTGTTACTGTTGTTGTATGCTATTTCAGCATCGTAAATTGCGGGCTGTTTCAGCCACGGGATTTGCATTCTAACTGTTCCAGCACTTCTCAGGCAGCAGGGATGGTTGATTCTAGCTGAAGGTGCGGCTGTTGTAGTCAATCTGTGTGAGTTGTTGTTTCAGCATCGTTGACCACAGACTGTGTAACAACTTCTTCTGTGTTTCAGCATCGTTGACCACGAACTGTGTAACAACTTGTTCTGTATGAGTTATTGTTTCATCATTGTAGACCATGAAGAGTGTAACAACTTCTGTGAGTTGTTGTTTCAGCATCGTAGTCCACAGACTGTTTCAGCCACAGGTTTTGCGTGCTTTAATTGTTTCAGCAACAGGCCTTAATGCTAATCTGCAGTTTGAACTGTTTCAGCACTTATACAATTCTGATCAATGGTTAATTATGAGAGTAATGTAAAATTATATGCAAAACAAATTAAACATATAGTAAAGAGAAGAGAGTTATATACCTTTGGAAAGATAGGGTAAGGTGATAATGTGAGTTTAAATGTGAGTGAAACAAGGTGTAAAGGTATCAAAAAGTGTGGGCAAAAAGGGACATTGTATGGTCCTAACACCTGGACAATCGACAGTCCAAATCTCTCCTCGATCAACGACTTAGATTTAATCATGATTTCACATTTTGTGAATCCTCACGACTTTGCCCTTTGACCTCTTCCCCCTGCGATTTAGCGAAATATTGATCTTTTGCGATGTGTCCCCTTTCAATGGACGGTCCCGATGACTTCAGGATTTCACGTTTCATAGTTTCACAAATTTCACTTTGCTTCTTCCAAATATTCTGATTTGTGAAACTCCGATACATCCTCGTGACTAACCAGTGTGCTACTTTTTTGAGATCTAACGACTTGAAATATTTTGTCTTTTCTTTTATGGATCTTAACCCTTGAGCTTCCTTCGATTATCTAATGACCTAGATTCTATTGAAAAATATACAGATCTACCCTAACATACTATTATCTTAATAGTTTTTATACCAAGCTCCTATAGACATCTAATTAAATTTATCCTCAATCCTTAAAGAAAAGATAGAGGGGGAAATCTGTTGGATTACTGAGAGGGGGGTGAATCGGTAATAGCGTAATTATAATCCTTTTTCTTCAAATAATCAAAGTGTTATATCAATGTAGAATTATAATCCAATAATGAGAAATAAGAAATGAACAATGACATGTTGGATTACTGAGAGGGGGGGTGAATCAGTAATAACGTAATTATAATCCTTTTTCTTCAAATGTTATATCAATGTAGAATTATTATCCAAAAATGAGCAGTAATAAATAAACAATCACACACATGAAAAGTACACCAGTGTTTTACGTGGAAACCCA
>ML780663.1:548127-563360 GCA_009831015.1 Picea engelmannii | reverse complement strand
GAATATTATGACAGAAAGAACTTGGGAGACTTTAGGAAATCCTGCTATGATTCCTTCATTGGGAGGAATAGGAGTATTTAAGGGAAAGTTGATGACCCTGTGTGGAAGACTCACCCAGACACCCATGAGTGCTCAAGGAACTTCGACAAAGGAATAATTTGAAGTTGTTAAATTTATTGAGAACAACGCCCCATTTTCTATATTACTTGGAAAACCTTGGATTGAAAGGGATCGGGCCAGAAGAAAAGAAAAACAAGTCTTAGAGAAGAAGAAGCAAGAATTGAAAGATTTCATGACTAGGAGGATCGCACACTTGATTGAAGAACATGAGAACAGATCGAAGCTATTTAGAACCAAAGACCGGGATATCAAAGTTGAAATAACACGAGAGACTGAAGTACCTACCCTAGATAAAGAAGGAGTATTGCCCTTGAACCCTATGAAATAATTTCAACAACGCAAAGTTACTATGCCAAAAGATGATAAGAATCAGAATGGAAAGAGGAATACCGAGACAAATATCATTGAAAAGAAGGCTAGAAAACTAAATAAGAAGATAACAAATATTGAAAAGTTACAAAAGGTTCCAGAGGGAACTTCGCAAAAGGAAAACTTGCAAAATTGGGACTTCGTCGGGATAACAGAACAATGCCACATGGCACTTCGCCATGGCGAAGCAATATAGCCGTTGGAAAAAGTATAGCCATTAGACTGATGCCTGAACGGTTAGAATCACATTTATGGTCCAAGAGCTTGCCATCAGACCGTTGGGACCGCGCCATAACAGATAGAACTCAAGTAATGAAGGCTTCTCACCCGTTGAAGAGATCTGTTGCCTAGTATCTATTTATTCCATCAAGCCTTGCACCAAGAACACTTTTTCCAACTGTGATTATCTAAGCTCACATATTTCTTACTTCCGCACAGTGATCATCGCACTATCACCATCCATCTCGTTGCATTGAGTAGCTACCCTTCGAACCCGAGATACTCAAACCTGAGCGTGTATGTCCGAAGAACTTAGCGCAGTTGAAGAGTCTGTGAAGGAGGTACTTATCGACCTCATGACTGAAAGAGTAATGTTTGAGAGAGTAATGTCTATAGGTTTACAAGCATCATCGACAAGAGGAGTGCAAGCCTCTCCGTTAACCGCTCGTGGATCCGGGCCATCCCGAGTCGCATCATAAAAGAGAACCAAGCACATAGACGACCTAGCAAATGTGAAGCTAATCCTGACCATCTTACCCGAGTACATTTTTCCTCTGGCCGGCACGGTGAGTTGCAACAGTGTACCAAGAGAGTTTGACTATGCCATGATTATTGTGTACCTCCCGAAGGGGATACACGCAGTTAGAGCATAGTAGGACAAGATCACAACGTTGAAGTTCATCAACTTCAACCTAGGAGACTGCAAAAACTATAGCATTCTTGCCCCATATAAATACTTGACCAGGACAAAGGGGAATAACTCAAAGATAATCCCCCATTCATGGATGATGAACCTCGCACAGTCCACCCTGTTAAATGTAATGAAAATCCCACACTTTGGAAGGCACCAGGAAGGTAACACCTGTGTCAAGATATTACTTTCATGCTACCATGGAAGCTACTTATGGCTAGACCGTCGTATCACAGTCGATCCAACGCTGATCCATAGGATCACTGGATTGAGTATGCAAGGACCCGACCCGCAGGATTTTTATCCAGGGAAAGCCACAGATCGTGCATTAGCACAGAAGTTCAAAGACACCTACGACGATGTTGAGAAGAGGAAGTGAGGCTACAAGGTATCTTCCATCCAGAATGGCACAGTGTGCCTAGCATGCCAATTGATTGCAGGAAAGCTAGTAAGGAAAAACATACCCACGCAGGTCACAAGCTTTGTAGTGGACCTCGTAGGAAAATGCGTGGAAGGCCTACAGATGAACTAGGTGAAGTACCTAGTTAATCAACTGGAACTAGACTACCATGAAGAGCAAGATTAGGGCTATGAATTCCATTTTAGCTGGCTCTTGATCCTCGTCACATTTGTTTATTGGGAGATGCTGGAAGGCTCAACCTTCCCAGACATCGAGCCATTCGAGCCACTCGCTGCGAAGTTCACCACACTTTGGTACTCGAGTGATGTGGGAAAGCAGTGGCAGTCGAACTCTGTCTTTCAAAAATACTATCTACAATTGAAGAGGGATATCGAAGGTGAACCCCGCATGACTCCAAACACCTTGCATCGGTTCCGACCACTTATGAAGTTCCAGGAATATCGACACTTCATCTACATCACTGTGTGAGCAGACGAGCATAGAGAAGAGCTGCAGTTGTACTACAAGCTTACAGAAGATGACCTCAAGGAAATCACTAAGGACTGGTCCACAAACCTCCTTATCCCCACTGACCCTGCATAGATGTCTGATCCCGACCTTGACAACTCATAGGTCTTTCACAAAGAACATGACACACCCGACACCAACAAAAGGAAGAAGACCACCGAAGTCCAAGACTTAAGCAACGCATCAGAAAAGACTGCTTCTGTATCACCTGACCGAGGGGGTGGTGATGAAGTAGAAGAACTAAATGACAAAGAGGATGAGTAGAACAAAGGCAAAGTAACACTGCCTAGAGATGAATATGACCCCTTTAAGAAGAGGAAGGTTTCTCCCTCGAAACCCTCTTCCCGGAAGAAATCCAGAGCCACATTGACCAAGATGCAGACTGTACTCACTGTCGATGATTTTGACTTTATCATCGCAGCTGTAAATGATGCCTCCCAAGAGATCTTGCAGAAATAGGAAGCCAAGCAAGAGGAGATGTATGACAAAATCGAAGTTGAACTCCGAGGGGTACAGCAGGCCCTTCAGTCCAGTCGCACAGTTTCCACTACACCCCTGCCATCGGGAGAACCAGAGTTGGGAGATGAGCCAGCCCAACTCCGCCAACTAGTCGATGCAACCGAAGCTCGCCTTCGTCGCACACAAGAAGAAACCAAACAAGCTACCCAGGACTTGAAGAAAGTGCAAGCAGTACTTGTAGAATGATGTCAAGTTGTGTAGCAGGAGAAGGTTGTTCTCCAGACAAAGTTTGACGAGGAGAAAGCACAGATTCATCAAGAAAAAGAATAGTTGCTCGCAGAGCAACTCAAAGTGAGAGAAGTGGTCAATAGAGCACTCCGCTCTGTGACAGGCTTAGAGCCCAATCCAGAAGACTGAATCAAGTAGAACAACTCATGGAAGCTATCCAACAACTACATCAAAGAATAACAGACTTAGATCTCCGCGCAGTGCCTGACACCCCACAGGAGGTGAAGGATCAAAGAGAAGCAACTGCTTGAAGCCCAGTCGAGAGAATAAAGTCCCTTGCCATGGAATGCAAGCAATTAAGTGATCATAGTGCCTAGACTTATGAGCGACTCACTGAGAATCCAGAACTAAAGGCACTGGAGTCACATCTCTAGGAGGCGAAGCAACAAGTAGAAACAATATAGATGCAGTTGAAGCCCATGTCAGCTGTTGAAAGGATGAAACGATCATAAGAGTAGTGCATTTCTCAACAACAGGTCCACACTATTCAAAGCAGAGTCATGGAAGTGACTCAAAGGCTCCAACCTATACAGGATGAGGCTTTCCAACTTTTCGCAGAGATCAAAGGCCGAGGAGTAGAACTGGAGCAATTCGTCACTACAGCTGAACAACGCCTAGAGGGACCTATCCATGAAGGTGTTATCCAAGAGTTTGTTGAATAAGAGGTCGTGGCATAGAAACAAGTTGAAGCGGCTCGAGCCAAGCTCGAGGCTTTTGAAGAAGAACTACCCAGATTAGAGTGATTCGGGATGAGTCAAAGGTGAGTGTTGGGGGCTTGTTGGCCCTTGACCAAGTTTTGACAATCATTGGTCATGTCTGACCTATTTTTGGGACTTCGACAGGCTATCAAAGGCAGAGTGCAATACGAAGCAAAGATCGCGGGATCTTGACCACTGTTTAGGGATTTTTGGGTTTTGGGCTTATGTAACAGGTATGGGATGTCAGCCCATGTGTTTACCCATGCTTAGGCCTATTTTGTAATGTATAAATAAGTAGTTAGGCTATGTAAGAAGACGCCAGTATGATAAGTGCGAGAGTGGTGCATAGAGATGCATCTCGATCTATGTGATCAAAGGTTTGTAAGTTGTGCTAAGTGTAGATAATGTTTGTAAATGCTTCATGTATACTATGTGAGACTTGTAGAGCTAAGTGCAAGTGACTATGAAGAGGCTTTGTGATGTAACCTAGCTTGAGGAAGGAGGATCTAGCGGGGAGTGCACAGATCTCTTGTCCCCTACGGAGTTGATCTTGAGGATCTGTGCATGTAAAAGGATTGAAGGAAGCTAATAAAGAAGATGAAGAGTTGGTGGATGTAGCCCCAGGGTGGGGATGAACCACGTATATCCTATGTCATGATTGCTATGTGCTTTGGTTGTTCTTTATCTATGTGTTGTGAATGCTTTACAGTTGCCATCGTGTTTATATGGTTAAATGCTTAGTGCATTGTTAGATGATGAATGGATCTAATGTGGTAGATTAGTGTTGGATATTGTGAATGTATACTAGATCTGATCTATGTTAGTATGCTTAGTGCTTGGATCTATTGAATCTGTATGGATACTGGACTGATATTTTATTAGGGTTTAGCTGCACTGTAAACTAAGGCTGAATATTAATGAACTATAACTGCTAAGTTATTGTTAAGGTGTTGTAATCACATATCTGTGTCCCAGCTAAGGTTGTAAACACTGGAGTCCTGCAACCACCCTTGCCTCTACCTCGGGTGAGACTTCATCTTCTTCGTAGGTGTCGCCGAAAGGGTCGGTAGTTAGGGTTTTGTTGGTGTGTTGTTATAGCGTTGAACCCTGGGTCTGCCCCTGTGCCAACAAGTGATCTACTCCCTTGTGAGAGTGAGAAGTGAGATCATCGAGATACACTTCAACAATATGGTTGAGATCATGAAAAGCAAAGGTCATGGTGCGTAGGAAGGTTGCTTCGGCATTTTTAAGGCCGAAAGGCATTTTCTGGTATGTAAAAGTACCCCAAGGACAAATAAACATTGTCTTGTGTTGATGCTCAGGTTTGATTTGAATTTGATTATATCCTGAAAATCTGTCCATAAAAGAAAAAACTTTGCTTCCCATGCACACATCAAGAATCTGGTCAATCAAAGGAGTCGGGAAGTTGTCGTTAGGACAAGCCTTGTTCAGGTCTCAAAAATCCATACATACGTGAATGGTTCCTTGTTTCTTATTCACGAGAACGAGGTTTGACACCCATTCAGTCAAGGGAACCAGGTAGATGAAACCAACATTAAGTAGCTTCTCTACCTCTTCCTTAATAGCAGGGGCCTTCCTAGGATTAACATCTCTAATACGTTGTCGAACAGGTCTAGCATTCGAATAAGTCTTGATCTCATGTTTGAAAATGTTGGGGTCTATCCCTGGCATCTCTTTGTATGACCAAGTGAATATGTAACAAAATTCTTTGAAGAGATCGATGTAGATCTGAATTTCTTCAGGCGAACAATCCGCACCAATATATACGTTCTCAATTTTTCCAGGGATTCGAGAGATGTCGATCATGATGGTAGGAGAAATATTCGCCATGTTTCTTTTGGCATAAACACCATGTGTATCTAGCGGAACCACATCGTGACCGACCATCTCACTCAAGGTAGATCTAAAGTCATCTTGTTTGATCCTAACAAGATCTGGGAGGAAATAGGAGCGATGGTGCATATCGTGCCAAGGCTTATCAGGACCATACATGGCCTCTTAGATGGCTTCATCTTAAGGTAAAGTATCATCGAGGAAATCATGCGAACAAGGTGATTGGGCAGCCCATACAGACTCTATAATGAGATCCTCCTTGTCCATCTGTGAGGAGAAAGAATCTGGGTCAACAGTAGTGTTAAGAATAGCTTGATACGCAGCTTTCATCGCTGACAGTGGCATTTCCATTCCAATGTGCGAGTGACCTTCACATGACATAGTTGGGGAAGGTAGGGTGCAAGGGTCGTTGAAATACAAATTATGGAAAGGAACAGACCTCATCGATGACAAAGACTAACTGGAAATGGCATGAATGTGATGAATTGGTGCCACGAAATCAAAGGTACCCATGAGAGGAATACATTCTGACACCAACATCCTCAGTTTCTTGTTGATAATTGTCGATCATAGGCATCGAAGGTCCAACTGATTCACTAGGACTAGCGTGCGCAAAGGACAATTGATTAATCATCATTATTTTCCCTTTGTGAGGAAAACATAAAGTGCGGAAAACTGACGACACAACTGCTATCATGGCATAAGTTCAATTACACCCTAGTAGTAAATTATACTCGAGAGGCACATCTACCTCCACTTTCTTTCCACCTAACTGGACCGGAAAAGCAGAAAGAATTCCGCGGGGTCGAAACGAACGCCCATCAAAAGCGGTCAACATAGTCATAGATTGAGAGAGAGTTGGAGAACCAATGGATTTCCAACAGGTTAGGGACATCACGCATGTCGCAACACCTTCATCAATTACAGTGCGTTTGATTGAATTTTTTGTGTACTCCACATGGATTTGAAAGGCCAGATGGTAAGGTAAGTGAGGCTTAACATCTGCGACGTCAAACTTAACAACGTTCGAGCCACACGGGTCTAGAGCTCCTAGAGTAGATAACAAGGCATTCCTCTATGAAGGAAATGTCTGGAGCACCTCCAAAGCCAACATCGCTCAAGGGGTTTGACCCATATATTCAACAATTGAATAATTCTAGGCAGCTCTAGCATTAGGATTGTGGGCAGAACGTTTCAGTACTCCTTTCAGAATACGAGCCGGTGGCTCTGGCTTTTCAATCAACAAAGGTGTTTCTGGAGGAGGGGAAGACTCTAGACTTATGATAGTCTGTGAAGAATCATAATCATGAGATCAAGTGGCTACATCAATCTGAGACTTGACCATATTGACACATAGATGGCCACCTTCATGTGATAAGGGGTTTTGACTCCTGTTCAACGCATTTTCGGTGTTGGAGGACCCCGAAGCCATGTGYTGATTATGYAGAAAYAGATTGGTCAGCACAGCGGGCGRTTGTGATAAGACCCTCAAGGATTCCTYGATTTTGGGGCATAGGTGGGTAAGGTGATCATATTTACAAAGTTTACAAGGAAACYTTACCTTCCATTTTTCTTTCTTTCCCTCACCARCATTATTATTCRATCTGTCATTGTTAGTGTCATCCTTGGCTTTGTTATTATTTTTCCCACCCTTACGATTATTACCTCATCCTTTCTTTTTATTCCCTCCTAGTTGTTGGTTGCCATTTGGGTTGGTCGACGAATGTACATAATGCACATTCACTGACTAAGTGGGAGTGGAGGATGAAGTCAAAGCTTGTCCTGCTACATGCTAGCCTAGAGAAAAATCCTTCAACTAGCTCGTCACCAAGTCTCTAGACTTAGCATTTGCAGAGCCTATGATTCCATCGGCATGAGGCCCATGATTTTTTCTAGGGTCATAATTCGACCGCGGTGCATCAGGAAGAATTTCATACAACATCCCAGACTGAGCATATATGAGGTCTAGTTGTTGGGCTTTGAAAATAGCTTCTTCCTCAGATGTTACTCTGGATGTAGAAACATCCTTCAAAATATAAGGCAATAAGGACTTAAGGAACCACTCCAACAAAAAATTTGGAGGAATGTAGGCTTTAATTAACCTCTTTTGTCTACACCACTCTTGGATATGGTCCGAGATATGCGTGGCCTTATCTTGGCAAAAGGTTGACAAAATTTCTATAGCGGCATCATAGTGAATCGACAACTGGAAGTGGTTGAGAAAGACCAAAATCATCTGATTAAAGTTTTTGTATGCTCCCCTTGGTAGCTCAATGTACCATTTCGTGATGACCCCCATGAGGTTGCATTGAAATACCCTCAAACAAATAGAATCATCATTAAGGGAATTGTATGAGCACCAAAGATGAAAAGTAGTAACATTATCACCTGGATCCTCGCTAGTATTTCCCTTGAATTTTGGAATGTCCAAAGGAAGATTAGTGGGGATGGGGGGGCATGACCGATTGTGACGCATCAGGACATTCATTAATATCAACAAATCTGACAGACTAAGCGTGGCCAGAAAAGGGAGTCGGGGTTGCGACGTCTGAGCCCATGCTCATGGGAAAGATTGGTGTTGAGGGATTGCAGGCCATCTAGGGTTCTGGTATACACCATGGCCATGTCCGACAGGGTAATATCCTCCTCCAAATTGATTGATAAGAGGTTGTATGGGCACCATACATGTAGGTATGACATAATGAGGGTTATAAACATTGTCCCCAACTGGAGGAGCTCTAGGCTAGGGGTTGCCCATAGTATGAAACTGACTCCCTCTGGGTGGAACTCCGGAGGATAGAGGTGGATTTGTCATAACAAATGCATTTGTGAGAATCGACATGGAGGAGGAAATTTGTGATGTCATATTGGGCATACCAAAATAAAAAGGGTTAGAGACTGAAGGTATGGATTGAGAATTGTATCCTGGCATACCAAAAAGAGACCCAAAAGAGTTTGTTTGTATGGGTTGAGTAGAAACCACAGGATGGATAGGAGTAAGGATGGGAACCTATGACACTACAACTGTCGCGGCTGAAGGAGTCGAAGGAACCCCACTAACCACATAAGGTATAGGAGTCGAGGGACTCCCTGTATCGTTCAGACTCGACTCAATACCCATAACTGGATAATCACAAGTCTGGGAGGTGGAGATATATGTACCACGTTTACTAACTTTACGCCTTTTAGAAGGCAACTTCGGTAAAGACTCAAAATGTGGTGGTAACTTCAACAAATGGTGAGACCTACGAGGAGGCTGGTCTTGCTCCATGATGACTCAAGACTCGAGATGTGAACCAAATCCTAGGGCTAACTAACAATCAGAGAGCACACCAAAGTAAAGAAAAAAGGCCATATGCACACAAACATGATATAGTTGCTGAAAAGGGGCCTCCCTCACTAAAGTATGTATGCCTCATCCAAGAGGGGCATGAGACTCCCTTCAAAAGATTGGAGGTATCATAATCAGTTATAAGGGCCCTTGTGGGCTTAACAACGCAATTGGTCAGATCCCCCCAGAGAGGTAATCCTCCATAAAGGTTGTGTGTTGTCCGACACTTATCTGACTCAGGGTACCTGCATAATAACCCCTACAAGTAACCTATGTGGCTACCTGTGTCAAGAAACTAGAGCCACCACAATATAACCAATGCACAGGCTAACAGTCGTAAGTCTGGCCCACCGTATGGGTAGGGTAACAAAGCCCAGAATCTTGAAAGAATCACCTCTCACGGACGTAAAGGTACTAGCAAGACCCCCATATACGAATGAAACCACATAAATATCTCTAACGCTAGGAAGGTATTAGAGGGTTATCTCTGCAACCAACTTTGCGTGACCTCATGCTTAACATCGGTGTGAGCGGAGCCTTCTGACATCACTAATTACACAATGGGTTTCACCACTTCCTGGTCAGACACATATGTTTAGTTTAATAGCCTTGGAGAAGTTTACTCACAAAATCCTATTCCAAGGCCCTATGTCCTATGCTTGTTTGTGTACCCTGAGAAATAAAATCATTTCTAATCAATTTTATTTAATCAGCATTACTTTTAATGGCTTTTTTTTACTCAAGAGATGTGGTCGTGAAACTGATGATATTATGACTCAGCATATCAAAGAAATGAATATAAACATAGTGCTAAGTCCTAATCTTAAATTCTCAAGAGATGGTAAGCTTTTAAATGCAACCTTCAATGCAATTTCTACAATTTCAATACGATGCAATCCTTCCACATATGTCAAGATCAATACTAAATAATCAAAAGAGCAAATGCCATAATGCAAAATGAACAATTTTTTTGTATTTTGAATATAAAGAAAAGAAGATGCAAGGATTGAATAGCAGTTTCACATATAGACCCCATTGCAATAAAAAAGAGACAAGCCAAGAAGGATACCAAGAAGCAAACACTCAGACCAATGTGCAAGGACAACCAATGAAAAGATGATAAGAAAGAATACCACTCAAAAATCCAACAAAAAGAAGGTTTCCTATCACTCTGTAAGCACTCAAAAGTTAGGACAGAGACCTAAGAAGACTCAACAACCAACCAAACTCAGCCAGTACGCCTAAAAAGTTGATGTACACGACTGTTTGAGCAAAAGTTGCATACGTACGTGCCCTATAGAAGGACAACTCGCGTATGTATGCGTCTGTCAAGGGAAAAACCACATATATATAGTAAAAAACTACCAAGGCAAGGATTAATCCAAGAAACTTAGATGCAAAGTAAAAATAGGTTGTCAAACAATCGAGCGACAAGGAAACCCAGGCTAATAGAGAGCAAGTCAAGGAGAAAAACACTCAAAACCCCAAATAAAAGATCAATCCCTAGTATGGTTGCCAATTATGTTATGAGGAAAATCTCTCTATGGCATGGGGTGAAGCACAACAGACAGAATGAAACGCATAAATCAAATCTAATCTCAAGTATGCTATATAAATGAAATGCTAACAGGACAAGATCAAGAGCCTACCTTGTCCGGATGTTCGATGAAGACCGCCATTAAGCACACAACTCAAAGCTTTATACATGCAACTCATCCTTAACAACCAAGATACACAAGCATATGGTGATAATATATAATTTTAGAATATAAATTAGCATAATCCATTAACATACATGACAAATATGCTCATGGAATAATAATTCAAATATTTGCAAGATATCAATTGGACGAGAAAAGAGTATTTCTATTAAAATGATCAACATAAGTATATAGGTGACAAACTTCTGTAACGACACATATCAGAACCGAGAAATTAAGTCCCTCCAGCCGGACCTCCACCACTTGAACCCTCCATCAAAGGCAAGCTCATATAAAGGAGAAAATGAGGTTCTGCATCAAAGAAGGAAGAGCTTGGGGGCTGAACAATGAGTTCATACTTTTAACGATAAATGGATGCAGACTCAATGTGAAGTGAAATTTCTCCAGAATATCTTTGATCTCAAAAGTTGAATTCTCTCCTCTTTCCATGGCTTGGATATGGCCCAATTCATAGCCTTCAAATGGAATTGAAGGGCCGAGTCAGAACGTTTCCAGTATATGGAAGGTCAAGGATCATGGATCTCGTGACGTGACATGGAAACCCGACACAATTTTTAATTTTGAGCACCAAACCCGATGTATGCGAGCTGTAATGGAGCAACATGCATATATGCATGCTGTCTAACTGATAGAGCACGTATATGTGAAAAAATAATCTTTTTTGGCTCTAGAAGGTACAAAAGGGGACTTCAAGTCTACATAGGTAAATGGAAATGCCATCCAAGAAAGTTGCATGGGGTGAGGAAAATTTTTCTATAACACTGTCCAAATATATTTGAATTAGATCTTGATCGTTGATCCATTATCTTGGCTATTAGAACGCTCAACATGACCCTGATACTCAATAACCATCTGATTTGGACTATGGTTCAATCTTAACCATCAAAACATTTCATCCATATTTAGAAATTTTTCTTAAGTTTATTGCGGTTTCATGAATCCATTTCATTCATGTTATAACTTCTGCCTCCTCCAAAAGGCACTGTGGTATTCCGCCATATCCATTATACACTTATGCTTAGTCATTTTCTCTGAGATATCACCACGGTCCATGGTCATTTCCTTATGCTTCATCACCTCCATGATATCCTTCACACCTGTTGGCCCTTGACCAAGTTTTGAAGATCATTGGTCATTTTTTACCCCGTTTGACAGTTTGACAGGCTGGTCGAAGGTGGAGCGCAAGTCCAAGCGGAGATCGCGGGATCTCGGCCCCTTGTTTAGGGATTTTTGGGTTTTGGGTTTATGTAACGGGTATGGGCATGTCGGCCCATGGGTTTACCCATGTTTAGGCCCCTTTGTAATGTATAAATAGAAAGCTAGGCGATGTAAGAAATAGGTCAGTGATTAGTAAGTTGTAAGCCGATGAGCTAAGTGTGAATAGTAGTTGGATCTATGTGATTAGCTCTGTGCATACTGTATTGAGAACCTGTGGCGCTAAGTGCAAGTAATTGTAAGAAAGGCTTTGTGCTATAACCTAGCTCGGGGAAGGAGGATCTAGCGAAGTGCGCGCAAATCTCATGTCCTATGCGGAGTAGGATCTTGTGGCTCTGTGCATGTAGATGATTGACAGGAGACAATAAAGAGAAGAAGAGTTGGTGGACGTAGCCCCGGGCTGGGGGTGAACCACGTATATCCTGTGTTATGGTTGCTTTGTGCATTATGGTTGTGATGTTGTTCATATGATCTATGTTTTACCTTCATGAATGTTTAGAGACATCTGATATGATAGCTTAGAGCTTAGCCATGTGAATGAATGATATATATGATTTATCTCTATGCTAAGTGCTTGAATGTGTTAGATCTTAGTGAATACCGCGCAGCTCTGTAATTAGGGTTTTATCTGCACTGTGAATAAGGGTTAACTACTAATGAATGATAATTGATAAGTGCTTTGATAGGGTACTGTAATCACAAATCTGTGTCTCAGCTAGGTTGTAGACACTGGAGTCCTACAACCACCCCTACATCTACCTCGGGTGAGACTTCATCTGCTTCGTAGGTGTTGCCGAAAGGGCCGGTAGTTAGGGTTTTGTTGGTGCATTGAACTCGGGTTTGCCCCTGTGCCAACAAATGGTTTCGTTGCCGGGACCTGAAACCGTGATTGTTGGGACCTGAGGACAAGAAAAAGCTCTGTGCATAGATCTGTTGCTAAAGGCGTAGTACTCTACTTGAGTTGTGAAGCTCTGTACTAAGAAGAAAATTCAGACTTGAAGAAAAGAGGTAAGATCTTAAAGCTTTGTGCTCTGATAAAAGTAATAACAGTGAAATTTTTTGATTAAAAATGTAAGATTTGAAAGCTTTGTGCTCTGTTAAAAGGTAAGATAAGTGGAATTTTTTGTTTCAAAATTATGGATCTGGGTATGTTTGATAAATTTTGTCCTAATTTGAAAACTAGGGCACAACTAGAAGAAAGAAGGTTTGATATGAGTAGATCTGATAGAAATAATGAAAGATATGTTATTCCTATGCATAGAAAGAATGTTTGGACTAACAAATGGATGTAGGATCCTAGGAAGAATATTTTGTAGGTTAGTTACTGTGATCCTAGTGCACAATACACAAAAGGTTGGGGATCATTTAAGAGAAAGAGAGGATTAACTCTTTGTTATAGCTGCAGAAGACTAGGACATCTTGCTAAGGAATGCCCTGGTAGAATACCTAGTTGTCTTTGTTGTAAATCCACGGACCATGAAGTTCTGGATTGCCCTAGAATGATTTCTAAAGTCGAGAAGATGAATATGAGAAAATAAAACCCTGAGGAAGGCCATGAACCTAAGAATATGGAAAAACCCCAGAAAGAATCAGAGACTGTATTACTACAGATGAAAGAAACCCTGAATGATCATAGAGATATCAACTTATCAAAGGTCTTAAAAGAAAAAGAATGCATAGAAACAAGAATATGAGACTTCAACATAGACTGTGTTTTGGATGAGGAAACACAGGTGAATATCATGACAGAACGAACCTGGGAAATTTTGGGAAAGCCTGCTATGATTCCATCATTGGGAGGAATAGGATTATTTAGAGGAAAGCTAATAACCCTATGTGGAAGACTTACCCAGGCATATATGAGTACTCAGGTAACTTTGACAGAGGAAGAATTTGAAGTTGTTAAATTTGTTGAGAACAACGCCCCATTTTCTACGTTACTAGGAAAAACCTAGATTGAGAAAGATCAGACCCGAAGAAAAGAAGAGGAAGCTCTAGAACAGAAAAATAAAGATTTGAAAGATTTCATGACTAGGAGAATAACGCACTTGACCAAAGAACAAGAGAACAGGTTGAAGCTGTTCAAAACAAGAGACTTGGATGTCAAAGTTGAAAGAACACATGAAGACTTGAAACACCTGTCTGTACAGGAGAGTAGAGAACCTACCCCAGACAAAGAATAAGTATTGCCCTTGAACCCTAGGAAAGATTATCAACAGTGCAAGGTTACTATGCTAAGAGAAGATAAGAATGAGAATGGAAAAGGGAGCCGAGTAACTCAAATTACAGGAAAGAAGGCTAGAAAGCTCAGTAAGAAGAAAACAAGGTTAGAGAAATTACAGGAACTTCCCGAGAAGACTTCGCAGAAGAAAGGTCTCCAGAATTTGAACTTTGCCGGAATACCAAAGCATCTCAGATTGGCACTTCACCATGGCAGAGTGATATAATTGTTGGAAGGATTATGACCGTTAGACCAATGTTCCAAAACGGTTAGAACAACAGTTATGATCAGAAAGCTCACCATTGGACCGTTGGGACCACGCCATAACGGACATAACTGCATTGATGAGGTCTTTCTTGTCCGTTGGAGGAATCCATTACGATGTTGTCTATTTATTCCATCGACTGTTGCACCGAGAACACTTTTGCGAAAGTCAAGTGGCGAAGCTTGCTGAAGCCATTCAACAACTTCAACAGAGAATAGTAGATCTAGAGCTACAAACAGTACCAAGCACTTTGCAGGACGTGCAAGACCAGAGAGAAGCCACTGCCCGAAGCATAGTTGAGAGAATCAAAGAATTAGCCCAGGAGTGTAAACAACTTAGCAGTTGAAGTGCGTAGAATTATGAGCGCCTTATCGAGGACCCTGAACTGAAGACACTGGAATCACAACTCCAGGAGGGAAAGCAGCAAGAAACAACATTACAAGTGAATTTTAAGCTCATGTCAGCAGTTGAGAGGATGAAAATATCCCAGGAATAGCGCACGGCTCAGCAACAGGTCCATGCCATACAGAGCAAAGTCATGGAAGTGACTCAGAGTCTCCAACCAATCCAGGATGAAGCTTGCCAACTGTTTGAGGAGATTGAAGGAAGAGGAGTAGAGATGGAACAAGTAGTCATTGCAGTCGAACAAAGCTTGGAAGGACTTGTGAATGAGGAAGTTATTCTGGAGTTCGCCAAGCAGGAAGCCCTGGTGAAGCAGCTCAAGCCAAGCTCGAGGCCTTTGAGGAAGAGCTACCTAGATCAGAGTGACTCGGGACAAGTCACAGGTGAGTGTTGGGGGCATGTTGGCCCTTGACCAAGTTTTGAAGATCCTTGGTCATTTTTGACCCCTTTTG
>ML780663.1:498985-528933 GCA_009831015.1 Picea engelmannii | reverse complement strand
AAGTATAAAATATAAATAACCATACAATATCTTCAAACATTAAATATAAATTTATTAATTTAAAAGTGTAAAACCCATAAATTAGTGTATACAAGGATAACTTTCTAATGGTATATGATACATTTATAAGTTAATATTAACTTTTAAATGTAAAAACCATAAATTAGTGTACACACAGATAATTTTCTAATGGAGGAGGATCTTTGGATGGCATCCTCATTTTTAAGGAGGGAGGGTTTAGACCAGACATCTGAGTGTCACTTAAAATTGTTGGAAGTTGAAAGAAATTCTATACTTCTCTAGGATGAGGAACTTTGGAGACAGAGGAGTAGAGCGACCTAGATGAAATGTGGGGATCAAAACATGAAGTTTTTTCACAACTTTGCCAATGCAAGCAGGAATAAGAAACACATCTGGGAAATTACTGATGAGTTTGGCTAGTCACACAGGGGGAAAGAGGCTCTCAAAAAAGAAGCATCTAGGCACTTCAAAGGTTTGTTTAAAGCTGACGACTCTTCCTCTTCGGCTGCCCAATTAAATATTGTAAATTTGTTCTCTAATTTTGTCAAGGAGGAGGACTCTATACTTATTGACCGACCCTACACAAATTTGGAGTTTTTGGATACCTTAAAGTTGTTCGCAAAAGACAAAAGTCCAGGCCTGGATGGCTGGACGATTGAATTCTTCATACATTTTTTTGACATCCTTAGTGATGACCTGCCGGAACTAGTAGAGGACTATAGGATCAGAGGAAAGGTGCAATGCTCGCTAAACTCAACTTTTCTGGCATTGATACCAAAGGTGAATAAACCAATGACTTTTCATGACTACATGCCCATTTCGCTCTGCAATTTATGCTATAAGTTGATAGCGAAGGTGATTGCAAACAGAGTCAAGCCTATCCTTTCGATGGCGTTGTCTTGTGAACACCTTGGTTTTTTAAAAGACAGGTATATATTGGACGTCATTGGGACGGCGCAATAATGTCTTCATAGTATAAAATTAAAGAAGTTAAAGGATCTAATTTTGAAACTTGATTTAAAAAAAGCATATGATTGTGTAAATTGGGATTTTCTCTGCTTAATTCTCATCAAAATGAGCTTCAGTCTAACTTCCACAAACTGGATCATGAGTTGTCACTTGTGTTGTCAACTCCTCTTTTGTTGTTTTGATAAATGGTGAGACTTCTACTTTTTTCCAAAGTGAACGCGGGCTTAGGCAAGGATGTCCGCTCTCGCCTCTATTATTCATCTTAGTTGTGGAAAATATTAGTCTCCTGTTGAAGAAAAGACAATCTGAGGGTGTTTTGTCGGGGGTAAAAGTATCAAGGGTTATCAAAATCCTCCATCTAATCTTTGTAGATGATATCCTTATCACGTCAAAGGCATCGCTAGAGGAATGGATGGTGATTAAATCGTTGTTGGAGATTTTTTGTTGTGCTTCAGGGCTTAAAGTAAACTTAGATAAATCAACTTTCCACCATTCAGGTTTACAAGGGGAGGCCTTGGAAAAGCTAAAGGATGCTTTTATGATCAATTTCATCGAGCTGTCCGAAGGTTTTAGGTACCTGGTATATTTCATAAAAGTGGAGAGACCAACTTTTGAAGACTGGAGATGGCTTCTTACTAAATTTGAAAACAGGAACAGTCATTGGTGCAACCGTTGGTTATCTCTTGGCGGTCGTTGCACTCTAGTAAAGGCGGTTTTAGAATCACCGTCTGTGTACTGGATGGCCTTGGTGGCGATTCCAACTTCTGTGCTCTCAAAGATTCGGCCTTTGATCTTTGACTTACTCTGGTTGTGTGGCGATCCTACTCAGCATTATCATCTGGTAAATTGAGAGGTGATTGCCAAACCAAAGTCTGTAGGAGGATGGGGCCTTAGGAACATTTTCCATTTCAATCGATCCTTGGCCGCAAATTCCTTATGGCGGGTGTTAATGAAAGATGGTATTTGGCACAAGGTGATTAAGGACAAGTATCTTCCCTATGTATATGTTGCTACCTAGCTTAGATCGACTATTGTAATACAACTTCTGGCTTCTCAGACTTGGAAGAATTTGTTGAAGTCGCTTCCACTCATCACCCACTGGCTAAGCTGGAACCTGGGTAATGGGCACTTGGTATTGATTGGAGTTGACAAGATACTGGGCATTGGTGATTCCTCATTCCTATCCCAGGAATTACTATTGGCCTTAAAGCATAAAGATATCCGCTACCTTTATCAAGCCAGAGTTCTGTCTTCATCGAGGTTCATAACGGATCAATGGATAAGTAGTCAGGGATGATTTTAGGGGCTAAATTTTGCTCATAGGCTAATTTTCCATGGTTTTTCAAAAAACGAGATTCGCTATTTTAAAAATGATTCTCCCAAATTCTATAGGAAACAATTATTTTACCTTAAAAATCGCCAAAGTTTTATAAAAACTATATAAAATACTTAGAAATTTGAATATTTAAAAAAAAATATCGCCAAACATTAATTGTTGACATGTGAAGGATTAGTAATATTCGCCAAGGTTTCTACATTTTAAAATAAATTTCCATCCTTAAAATCATCCATGTAAGTAGTTCAGACTTGGGACTATCGGGGAACTTGGATTTAGAGTGGTCCTCCTTTTGTAAGTCTCTGGTATACATCTTCAGCCTACATACGACTTTCTTCTTTGGACTGGTGGAGACCAGTCGGGTATGCTCACTGTTAAAAATGTATATAACGCTTTGACAAAGAAAATCTAGCCACACCATATTGTAGGGTGGAGGAAACAACTGTGGTCGTGGGACCTTTCATATAAAATTAAACTGTTCACTTGGCTGGTAATAGAAAATAAAATTTTAACTTGGGAAAAACTCCAGAAAAGAGGCTGGAATGGCCCTAGCATCTACCCTTTATGTTCGAAGGATTCTAAGTCGGGGTTACACTTGTTTGTTCACTTCACTTTTTCTCAAAAACTTTGGCAGTTTATAACTGTAGCTTTCAGTCTAAGCTCATCATGGTGTAGCAACTCTATTTCCATTTGTTTTGACACTTGGTTGAAACAGGAGAAAGATTTTAATTTCCTTCCCTTGCTGGTCTGTTGGTTTATCTGGCTGGAACAAAATTCATGCATTTTTTATTCTCGCACTCCATCCATATAGGGGGCTGCGCTTAAAATTTCAGGTTTTTTGGAAAACTCTATTGGAAGGAGGCCTCAAAAAAGGAAGATTCCCATAATTAAAAAGACACCTGCTATAACTTCGGCTTCTGTAGCTTGGTTTGATGGAGTGGCTCAAGAAAATGGGCTCTTGAGTGGGGTTGGGGGAATTATAAAGCAATCGGGAAATATTATTTATAGGTGGACACTAAACTGTGGACTGGGCACAAACACTCGGGCCAAGCTCTTGGGAGTGTGGGCATCTTTAATCTTGGCTACTTGGTTGGACATTGTACAACTACAAGTCCTGGGAGATTGAAAAATCATGATAGATTGGATGAATAATAGGGGGACTCTTCAAGTCTCCTCACTAATGGGTTGGCTGGATCAGATTCGGGAATTAAAAATTTCTTTCAACTGCATCAGTTGTGCTCACATCTACAGGGAGGAAAATGGGGAGGTGGACACCTTGTAAAAAAAAACGCTTCAAATGCCATAAGGAAAGATCCAATACAACAAATGGATTGATGGCCACGAGGGCCCCACTCACTTTATGCATCCTTTTTTATTACTGGTTTAAATCCATATTTTGGTAGTTTTGCTATTTTGTAGGCCTTGGGGGCCCCTCACTCCAACTTTTATATGTATCTTTTCGATCTTGTTGAAGCTTTGTATGAAGTATTGTGTGGTATTAAAGCATTTGAAGATCTGTTGTGAAAAACTTTTCTTTTATAAATGCCTTTGGAAATGAATGTAAACATACACTTATATATACTATTTTAAGAACAACATATATTTTAATATATTGACAAATTTTCTGCTGAAAAAAAAATAATTTTCTAACGATATATGATATATGCAATTTCACTCATCTCTTAATAACTAAGTTATAAAGAAAGCATTCGCCTTGGATGGAAAGAAGTTAATGGGGATGACTGAGTGGGACGACTGAGCGGGAACCAAGTTTGAAACCAGGTAGCCATGGACGACTGTAAGGCTACTGGTGAACGTGCAACCGGGCCCCGAGGGATCGATCCTTTTTCCCCGGATCTTCTTTACCGCTTAGTTTATTGACTCAGACAGTTTCCATGTTTTCACTGTTAGTGTTTTCTTCACCCGGATCTGCCATCGAACCGCGTTCTCCCTGTCTACTTTATCCCTTTATCCTGACAATGACTGGTATAGTTTTCTATTCTGTCCTAGGTTTTCTTCTCCCCCCTGCACGTTCTTACTGAGTCCACTGTCCCCAGATCTGCCAATCGTTCTGCGTTTTTCTCCCTGTCTCTTTTGTCCATTATACTGACAAAGACTGCACTCGTTCCACTTGTTATTGATCAGAGCTTCCTCAGACCACATCGTTTTCCTCTACAGTCTACTTTCGTCCTTATTACCTTTTTCTACCGACTGTTGCTCCCCACTTTCTCTTCTTCCTGTGGGCCAGCAATGGTCCCTAGATCCTCACTTTATGGATTCTCTGACTAAAGAAATCATGCAACCTACTGATGAACTCCTTTGGAAACAACAGGGCTTATTCGATCATGTCGACTCCCTGGAAAAAAGGTTTCTTTCCCTTTCCCCCAAAACCATTTCAAATACTACAAAACCTTCCACCGACACCTCAGCTGCAAACCTCTCTCCCCAGCCGACAAATGCTCCCTCCCAAAGATCTTCTCCTCGGGTTCAAAACCTGTCTCCTATCATCTCTTCCAGGATCCCCTCAAAGGACACACAAAAAACTTCATCTCACAGTCAAAAAGTATGGAAATCATCCAGGAAGACAAAGCGACTGGTTCTGGGTGATGAAGTAGGTTTAGAAAATCTGTGCAAGATGTCTATTTGCACACTGGTTGGACGTATATCTTATAAGAGCTTGAATCCTCCTCCACTGGATGACTGGATGAAGAAAAACTGGCTACCGCTTATAGGTTACAGTCCGGAAGTTCTATATCTCAAAAAAGACTGGTTAGGCTTTGTTTGCAGGGATTCGGAAGATGCCACACAGCTTCTCTCCTCCTTCTGGGTGTTCGGAGGAAGCAGCATCATGCTCAAGCGTTGGCGTATGGCTTTTTCTCCAGATTCTGATTATTTCCAGCTTAGACATATTTGGGTGTTAGTCCCAGGGCTACCTCTTCATTTCTGGAACGAAGCAGCTTTCCGAGACATTGGCAACTCGTTGGGCAGATTCATTGCCCTAGACCCCTCTTCGCTTACTGGATCCTCCAGAAAGATGGGCAAGGTTCTAGTTGAGATGGATATATCGACTGGGCTGCCAGAAAACCTGGAGATTGATTGGAGAGGACGGAAAATGATTCAAACTCTGGATTATCTCGGGTTGCCCTTCCGTTGCAACATCTGCCGAGAGACTGGTCACCTCCGACGCTCTTGTCCGGGTAAGTTCTGGACCTCTCCTCCTGAAGAAGCAGATCTGCTTCTAAACCCTCCAGAGTACTTGGATGCAGATCCTTCTCTAGATTTTGTGTTTACTCGCCAGAATCCTCCCCCCCTAACCCTACCAGGACAACCTGTTCTATTGACCACAAAGCTCTTCAATTTATGCCCCTCCCTCTATAACTCATTATCTGCAGTTGAACTGGACCTTTTAAACCGTCCACCCGTACTCTCTTCCCAGCAAGTTAGTGCTCCATCATCTGAAGTCGAATTGCTCCAGTCCCCGGCCACATTAAGCTCACCACTCGACAACACCTTTACCTCTCTTCCCACTACGCCCACTATTCCCTCCCCTACATCGACCTGCCACCACTTTCTGCCTCCCCCTACCACCAACCTGAACGAAACCCCTGAGATTCTTCCTGGTTGTAGACAACCCCTTGAAAGTGATGAGTCTCTCCTGGCGGTTCTTAACTCATCGTCTCCACCACAGTTCATTCCGGAGCCCGCCTCACAAATCCCTATTTATCGGGGAAAAGACTTATTCATCTCGTCCTCGGGCGCAGGCTCTTCCTCTACTATACCTTAGGATATTGAAAAAAAGACTGTTACTTGGTCCGAGGACTGGGGGTAGAACTCTCTCCATTGCAAACGAGAAGCTCCAGAAAGAAAAAAAAGATACAAACCACTCAATCTTCTGATCCCACTGTCCCCGCCCCTGATGGAAAGGCCCTTAGAGCTTTGAAGGCCTTAGCTCACACTAAATAATGCTGGTGCTCTCATTAAACGTTCGAGGGATCGGAGGCACCCTCAAGTCTGTTGCCTTCCGTAAACTACTAGAGAACTCTTCCCCTGATATCATCCTACTTCAAGAAACTCTTTCGACCAATATTTTCTCCAGAGCTTTTATCCATTCCTTTCGCCCCTCCTGGGTCACTGCGGCAGCTAGCTCCATAGGCAACTCGGGAGGCATGTTGGTGGCTTGGGACCCCAGATATTTTGATTTGGTGCCATTTATGACCTGTGGAGGTCTTCTTCTGAAAGGCCGTTGTCTAGCTTCTAATCAGGAGATTGCGCTTCTAAATATATACGGTCCCTGCAAAGAAAAAATTCAATTATGGTCACAGATTTCATTCGGCGGTCTACTGGATACTCCAAACCTCATCATCGGTGGTGACTTAAACATCACCCTCATCACAGACGAACAATGGGGTGGAAACAGTTCGACTGCCACAAATGCTTCTTTCTACAACGACCTCTTCACTTCAAAAAATCTTATAGACGTTTTTCCTTGCAAAATTGTTCCCACCTGGCGTAATGGGAGATCTGGGATGGACGCCATTGCCAGGCGACTTGACCATTTTTTAATCTCCGACAGTAACCGAGTATATAGGGTGGTTGGTAGGTCATGATTTGTTGCTGACCATATATTTCAGTAGAACTTCCCTGTACAATCTTCTGTCTTGACCAAAGACAGGAATTGTGGCATATGACATGTCCATCTAGAGGGTTCCTTTTAGTTTTGCAGCCCATGATCTGGACAATAGCATGCCAAATTTCAAAGGGATATCAGCGACCAGTACGTTGATCACCATGTTCTTTTCCAGGATTTGTGCCAAGGAAATGACCATGTCCTTTATCATGCCAAGGAATTTCACCTTCCTTGAATAAAAAGAGAACAGATCCTTGTAAGGCCTTGTGACCTCAAGGCCCAGTTGGTCCATGACCACTTTAGGCATCATATTGTGAGATGCTCCAGAATCCAGCATAGCATTGTGTAAGGTCATGTCATGGATTTTTAAGCTTACATAGAAAGGGGGAACTTCTTCATTTTCACTGCTTTCTTCTACTCTCGGCCCAAATAAAATGGTTAGGTGGTCATATTGTATGTTTAGATTATCAGAGGTTTGTTCCATCTTAAGCATCTTGATGATCTGAATTTTTTATTCGTTATTTCTGATCAATTCATTAAAGGGTACATAAATCTTAATATTATCCATCTCACTTTCGAAGTCAAAAGAGGACAGAGCGTTTTCTACCTCTTTAGGGACATTTTCTTTTCTTGTCAATATTTTCTTCGACGGTTCCTCTTTCTGCTTTCCCTTATCTATAGTGTCTTTTGCAGTGGAGTCTTTCACAGTGGAATCCTTTTGGGGTTGACTGGAAGAGGGTGCGTTACTCTGAGCATCTTTGGTGAGGTTTGCCTTTGGGATGTTACCTTTTAGAGGATTTTGAGGTACCTTTTGATTTCAGAGATTGTATTGCCTTTGGAATTGCATGATGGCATTCTGTAATCTGGTCTTGTAATCTTCCTTTTCTACTGATAACCTCTCCTCTTCATCCTGCTAGAAGATTTCAATCGCATCCATGAACTGGTCATGTTCTTCCTTGGTAAAAAACACTTCAGTTTCTTTGTCATCATAGCAGTTCACATTATTTTCAAAATATTCATCATAATCTTCATTCATATAATTATTCTAAAAAGGGGGTCTGACTTGTTGTTCTCCTTGATTTGCTTGATTCCCTTGATTTGTTTGGTCTTCTTGAGTTTCCTGATTACCCTGATTCCTCTACTCCCTTTTCCAGATTTGTGGACTGGCAGGTCTCCTCGGATTCCTGGGTGGACCATTGGCCTATTCCCTAGGGCTAGGTTTGTTTCCCAGTGCCATTCTTTCCATCATATTTTCCATGTTTCTCATCATCGCTTCAAAACTTTCTTCTAATGTTTGCGACATGGAAGTTTGTGCTTTATCTTGAATTTTTCCCATGTTTCTACCAGGGTTAGCTTTCATTTTTCCTGAATCCATTAAGTTTACTTTGACTTCGATGGAATATGTCATCATATCATCTAGCATGGCAGATCTTCGCTCCCTCAATAATAAATCAAAATCACTTTCGAAAGAATCGACATATCTGAGCTGAGCCGCATTAGGTGGGGGTTTTACTTCATCAGGAATCGCATTATATACCTTCATGAATCTAGTCAAAAACTCTTTCACTGTTTCATCAAGGGACCTCTTCATATTAATGTAGTGGGTCAGCAACTGAAGGGGGTTTTTCTTATCTCCCCATCTGGCAAGGAAGAGTGTCTCAAAAGCTATGAAATCTGCGATGCTTGCTGGTGCCAGGGCTTTGAACCATTTTCTTACATATCCTGCAAGGATTTGTGTGAACAACCTCATTTTCACGTCTACAAAATCCACCTCCTCTAAGTCTATGAAGTCATTAAACCAGTCTAGTTGTTTCTAGGCCGATATGTTACCCTCAACATCATATAGCTTAATCCTTAGGTTGTATTCCTTAATCCTTAATCCTTAGATTAATCATACGGCACCTTTAGGTCTTTGACCAGCCACCCAGCCAGATCTAGCTGAGATTTGGATGTCAAATCGACTTGGAAGCTGAACTAGAAGTGGGTGGGAGGCTGACCAACATCATAAATGCGTTGTTATTAGGTGTGAGAGGCTTTTAGTGTCCACAGTCATGCATCGTGCGCATGTGCGATTTTCCTACTTTTATTTATGGTGCATGTGAACACGCGCCTTGTGTAATCATAGTGCATCTTGATTTTATAACTGGCTGTATAGTTTTGGATCTTTTGGAAATGCTTTTTTTGTAATTTTGGTCCATGGGTGAACTCATAGCTGTTTGAAGATGTTGGATTCCTGTAACCATTTGCAGATGAAATTTCAATGATAAAAATAATAAATTATCACCAAAGTATTATGGCCCATATAAGGTGTTGCAAAAGATTGGTACTATGGAATACAAATTGGAGTTTCCTGCATTTTCACGAGTACACCCGATTTTCCATGTTTCATTCTTAAATAAGGTTATACGTGACAATATCACAATTCAAACTTTATTTCCTGAACTTGACGAGGAAGGAAAAATCATATTGGATCCTGAAGCTATCACTAACACAGGAATTCTCCAATTGAGGAATAGATCCATTTGAGAGTATCTCAACAAGTGGAGGAAACTACTTGCTGAAGATTCCACTTGGGAAGATGAGTCTTTTATATAGAAGCATCCATAATGTTTGTTTGAGTGCATTTGTGTGGATTGATTTTCATTTATTGGGTAGATTTTTTTTATTTATGAAAACATTAGTGAATTTAGGTTGAGAACCCAACAGATCCAAGAATATATAGTAGTGTTTTTCATAATTGTTTTTACTTGTCCTTGTATAACAATTGTTCATCACTAGATATACCCTCCTATGTGAGTGTTAGGTGAGATATTTCTAGTGACATTGGAGTGGTCTAATCCAACCTTACTTCCAATTTCCTACATTCCATATGCTTGCAATTCATTTCTAGATTCCATTTGCTTTTTGTTTTCTTGCATAGACCAGGAATTGTTTACATTTCAATTGGAAAAACTCACAAAAAGACAAAAAAAAAAATGTTTCATGTAGATTTTCTTTTGAAGGATTTGTAAAAAAATGCACTAGGAGCACTGTTTGGCTGTAGATATGAAGTGATTATTGGTTGCTTGGTGTCTATGAACTCAGTTTTAAATTTGCAAAGTAAAAGAAAAAGCTCTTCCCTTCCCATAGTTAGATTTCATTGAAAAGAAAAATTTACATTATCATTCTTGCATTTCTTGGTTGGGTCAAGAGTCCAAACATCACAAAGTTTCATTTGTTACCCTTGGACTTAAGAAACATACTTAAAAAGAAAACACATAATCTAAAATTTATTAGACACCTTTCTCTTATAGTGAACCAATAGTACCTAGGCTTAGGGCCATGGAATAAGATTGTAGAGTAAAATATCCAAGGCCACAAAAATCAACTTAGGAGTCATTAAAGAGAGTTAAAATCCATTGTTGCAACCAGTGTGTTGGGATGATCCTCTAACAAAGGAGTTAAGCACAAGGTCACATAGGGGAGAGTAGGGATATTACCCCTGTCTTCTTGTTTTGGTGTTTGTGATAACACTTCGATCATTATGTATATGGAGGTTCTATTGGTTAGCACCTTCCTAGTTTTGGGCTTAGTTACCTTTCCCTTATGTGTAGTCGAACTTATGACTGTTAGGTGGTAGACTTAGTGACCTTTCCTAGAGATCCAAATAGGTGAATGTAGGTGGTATTTTCATGTAGTACCTGGGGCAAACGTTCATTCATGATCTCAATTCCAAAGGAGGGTTCTCGCCTTAATAAAGGGTACTTGCATCGATCAGGGATGTTTCATGTAGATCATCGTAACTGCTCCTCACACCTTTGATGGCCAATATTGTGGGGACCTCATCTCTTCCATAGGTTTGGTTTTCAGAAGGGCCCTGATATTTTTTGATCTGGGTGGATATTAGTGGCCACCCACCTTTTCCAAATGGCTCAAAACAGTTTTCTGGCAATTTTGGCAATTTACTATTTTTAGTAGGTTTTAACTTTCGGGGCCATTTTGAGGGTGCAAATGAAGTTTTTTCGAGATAGAGGTTCTCATTGATAGCCAAAGGAATTATTGAGCCCCCAAAATTAATCTCCTCGATAATAAATTTCCAGCGGGCTATCACATGCCTAAAACGAAGATCGTATGCAAAAGTTACGACCCCGAGAAGTTGATGTACTCACTTACCCAAACGGGGCCCACATGAATTTTGGTGCTTCATCTCCTAGGGTTAGGTTTTTGGATGTGTAGGGTTTTTTACATTCCTTCTTATTGTAAAAATGCCTTCAGAGCCTCATTGTAATTATCTTCTTGTGAATGCGAGTAGCCGTCACATCTCTTCTCAAAGATACACTTCCACCATTCTAGCGAGTCTTTCACTCTATATTTTTACCGTCTATGTACATTTATTTCATTAATAGAAATCATGTATTACTGTATATATGTGTTTATGGTTGCATCTCTGATACATTTCTATTATATTATTGAATACTTGCGATATCTCTGTGCATTTCTTTAATATATCTCCGATCTCATTTCGTGTCGAAAATAATCTGGATCACTGTTGGCACAAATTTTTCAGGCCAGGGCCCTCTTCAGGTTACCAACAAAAGGGTACTGATGTATTCTAGTGCGTTGGCATCATCATATTTCTAAAAGGAAAGAAGTCTCACCTGAAGCGCAACCGAGACAAAAAGAAATAATGGAAGGTTAAGAAGAATGTTATACAGATCTATAACCCATCTATATTGTTACCATTCTAACATATTATAGATTACTTAATTAAAATCCTTAACACATCACACACTTATATACGAGAAAAAAATTGTACAGAACATCAAGGAAGAATGACGAAGTATAATGCATAGCAGACAACAACATAATGAAATTTCAGAGATACAAAAATAATATAAACTAGGAACATTTTCAAAATTTGATCTCCATTATATTTCTATTATATCATATTTCTTGGACAATAAGCATTCACATCTTTACATTAATCATCTACCCTATTCAACATAGAGAGATAAGTAGGTACATCTCGATACAATACTACAATTGATAGTAATCACTCTAAGATCTTCCCTTACTAATTACAGTCTATATCTGGAGTAAAGATCCAATTCTTTCTGCTTGTTCCTCTCTCCTATCTTTCGCACACCCACCCATTACAACATATTGAAAAATACCAATTACCATCAATACAATACAATCGGTTCCTTTCTCTCCTTGAGAACCTATAGGCTCTTTTCTCTTCTTGATTATGTTGTAACTATATTTTCTCAAAATTGATTTTGCGTTGGCTTTAGACTGTGTCATATTCCAATGTATTTATGTTGCACGTTTCCTTTCTTGACCTTCTTCACTTGATGGGTTTTTTCCTTGATAAATTGTGCAATTTATTCTATCAAAATGAAGGGCCCAACAGGCCCCAAACACAATTATTGACTCTACCTGAGTCAAGTCTTTGGTTCTTCTGTGTTCTTTGCTTCATATTTTTGTCCTTATGGGGTTTTAATTTCTTCCACCTTGGCTCCTTCAAACAAAGGGACCAACTATGGTACTAGCCAGAGATATTTTTCTTTGACCTCTTGTAATTGTTCAAGTTTGTCTTTCCATTTCTTGGCAAGCAATGAGGCTTCTACAACGAATTGTTGTACAACGCTAAGGTTGAACTCCTTCATCTTGGATGTAATGAAATATTTCCATTCTGCATCTGCTAATGTCTCAACCTGATGCATTTGCAGGTATGAAGTTTGAATGACAGGACTGAAGGCTCTTAGTTACTTCTTTGTTATTGTTTGAGCTTCAAACAGAGCATTCATAGAATTGTCTTTTTGCTGCATTTCATCGAACTTTGCTTGGTTCTCCAAAGGATTGTGTGTTTTAGCTACTTTTTTGTTGAGTGTCTAGATTCTGGTGAAAAATTATTCCAGGGCCTGGTTGTGACGGGTTATAACACCCATTCAGTCACTCAATTCTTTAAATATGATTGTACACTCAGTCATCATTTTGTGAATCAAGGCTCTAGCATCATTTCCTTCTAGGACAACTCTTTATAGCTGCTATTGGAGTTCCTTGGGATGTTCGCCAGCCTTCAACTTCATCCCCCACAACTAGGTTTGAAGGTCCTCTATGCGATATATTAGTACCTCTCATGCTTGCTAAACCAATCAGAGTTGTTCCTCTGATTCTGAAGTGGTGTTGTATTTTGGCATATGAGGGACTACTTTTATGAAAGTTGGCTAAATCTTTGTTAACTTTCCCTTTACTTTCTCCACTTTCTCTTCTTCTTGGATTTTTAGGTATTCTTCCTGCATTTTTTTGGTATGTTCCAAAATTCCCTATCACCAATAATTAGCTTGTGTTTCATCTTGTTGAACCTATTGTTCTAAGTGATCAGCTGAGGCTCTGATCAAGCCTACTAGTTGCGGTGTAGGAAATTGAGTGAGCTCTCTAGATGTAATTGTGGCCTCCAACGGGAGTCTCATCTGAAGTGGAAGCTCCTTGGACATGGATTTATCTAATGGCATATCAACTTATTCTTCTCCCTGGAGTGATCCTCATGATTGTTGGGATAATTTAGTTTTCATGGCTAATGGAAGAAAAGGGATATCTTCCACCTGTGCTAGGAAGAAATGTAAAAAATCTGATCATTTTTGCGGATCTTGCAGTACGGGTTCCAACTATTCTTTTAGCATGGTTATGCTTTTTCCTGACTGATTCTCCTATGGTGCTTGATATTCTTCCTCCTTTTGTGTCGTTACCTGCATTGTTGGTGTACATTTAGGGGTTCTTCTCTTATCCTTCAAATATTCTCTACTACTCTATGTTCTCAAACACTATGTATCTGGGAGGGGAACATGTGGGAATTGTGTGAGTACTGGTACTATGGATGGTTGGATCTCCTGAAAGGGAACATTTTCTAGAATATCAAGTTTCACAAGTTCCGGGGAACTAGACAGTAGGGGGACTATGGTATCCGTAATTGGTGGTGATGGTTGTTTCTCAGTGACTATGGTGGAAGACATAATGGGGTTATAATCAAGGTCACCAATAATAAGGATAACATTATGAGCTTCCTAAGTGGTTTCTTGGGTGCGAGATAGTGCAATCGATATAGGTTGAGGGTTGGTTATTTTAGTTGGGCTGACTGTTGGGGACACACTGGTTCCAGGATTCTTGGTCGGAACCTCCTATATGAAGGCGGAAGATAGAATTTTGTTAATGGTTTTACCTAATAATATGGCATCATCTAGAATCTTGGGACATCTTGGAAAATGCCTCTTTATCCTCTGCAACTAGTTTTCTTCCTCTTCCTATAATTCTTAGGCCATTGGAAACTTTTGGGGATTTTTTTATCTTTCTAGAGCTTGACCCTACCTCTTCTGCCAAACTCTTATTCTTTAACAATTCTAGTGTAAATGCGTAATGGACACCTGACTTGCATAGGGTACATTTAACTCCTAAAAAATAAAGGATTTCCTTTTCCATTATTTCCTCATCCAAATAGAATGGTAGGGACCTTGTATGAAAGTTTTAAGGCTTTGCATGCCTTGGCCAAATGAATGTATAATGTTGGTTCAAAGAAAAAGTGATGTTCCTTGTATGAAAATTTAGGAGCTCCTGGGGTATACACATCCTTTGGGTGGCGTCAATCAATTGATTATACCACTTTAGGAACGCAACATTGTTTAACTCCATATTTTCTGAGTTTGTCCTTGCATGCCAAGGCTAAAAAATATTTGCTAGGCGACCTTTATCGGTAGTTGCTAATTGTCTTCCCATGGGTGACCTCCACTTCAGCATTGAAAAATCCAGAAGAATATATCTGTATGTGAAGGTTACTCCCTTCTCTTGAACTTCCTCACAAATGACAAGGAGTTCTTCCAATAATTAACTATAGCAATTGAAAACTGCACCATTCACATAGATGTCAACCACTAATAGGGAATCCAGCATGCAATCACCCTTATAGTAAGAGCGCATGGCCTTGCTAGTGATCATGTGGCATGCCATTCTGACCATCTCAGGGAGGATTGTTTCAATCTTTTTTTTGCGACCCCGCCTATGTGTATAAAAGTTCTCATACAAGATAATCTCTCCCTTCCTCTTTCCATGCTTTCTCGGTCCTTGAAATCCTTTGGAGACATCCTCACCCTCCAAAGATAATCATTTCAGTTGGTGAATTTCTTTGGCATGAATGAGGTATCATCTATCGAGCCATAAAATTCTATCATGCACCCTGTTGATCGGGAACTTGGTGCATCGCCCAACTTCGTTAGTGGTTTTGAACATTGGGAGGTCCCGGAGGTTCATGATTGTCTAGTGGAACAGATTCAGAAATTCATCCTTTGGGAGGAAATGTGCCTCCCCTATCATCTTGGATTCCATATCACATAACACATTGATGTTCATTTGTGGGAACAACATCATGTTCGTGAGATCCAAGTCAAGGAGTTTTGTCTGCTCATATTTTCCTTTAACATTTCCCAAGAACTCAATCATGGGATCATAGAGCTCATCTGGAACTTCTTATTTTGATATAGAGCCTCATTGTTACACATCAAAATTACTCACTTTGATAGTGTCGCAAGTGTCGTCATTACAAAGGTCACAAGTGTTGCATTTTGCTCGCAAAGTCGCAAGTGTTGCATGTTGCTCACAAGTGTCATAAAACATCAAACAAAGCATGCTGCCATGATGCCTATGTCGTGCCTATAATGACATGAGAAGGACACTTGAAACACCTCAAACATATGATTTGGAAGAGGAGAAATGAGTCAACAGGCTTGCAAACCTTTTGCCACCTGAAAGCACCTCAAAAACTGAGTTTTTGGAGGGGAGCGCTGCCCCTTACACTATCTTGGAGCACCGACGCTCCCCCTTACACTGTCAGGGAGCGTTATAACGCTCCCCTGGCCCTTTTGAGGGAGCGTTATAGATTTTGAAAGTGATGGCGCCCCCCTAAAGCCTACTAGGGAGTGCTACAACGCTCTGATGGCCCTTTTGAGGGAGCGCTACCTAGTCTGAGAAGTTGTTAAGCTATTGAGATGAATGGGGGAAGCATCTTTTCATTCTTGGAAGGCAGTTGGATTCGAATCCCTAGTCCAACCATGATCCTAGGGTAGATCCTCAACTGAAGGAGGAAAATCCTCAACTTCCCCAAGGATATCTCAAGTGGTTGAAGCCTCTCCAAGGCTATATAAGCAAGCTTTCTAATGGTGAAAGAGGACTGGAAAAAAGGAGAATTAAACCAAACTTATGATCTCATAAGTGGTGTTGGAACATAGCTGATGGGGGAAGAACTGAAGATATGAAACTTATGATCTTGGAGGAAAATCATAGTCAGCAAAAGGAGAGTGATCAGTGAAGCTGCTGTTATCCAGGTTGTGGATCTTTCAGGCAAGGGTTAGGCGAAAAGGACTTGACGAAGCTGTCACATTCGCATCTACGATTGTAAGTACCGCTGTCGTTATTCTCATCAATATGACACGCTTGGCCTGTTTCTTTCTAGTTTGTGTCTAATGTCACATGAACTTATCATTAATTGATAGGTCTATTTTCAAGCTAATATCAATAGAGTAGGAAGTGGTCGTATCTCGTTTGTCCACAGAACTCAGCGAGGAGCAAAGGATTGGAGTGCAACTCAGAGCGTGCAGGGACAAACGTCGATAAAAGGTACTTATGTCATCCTTCCTTCTCATGTATTAGTTTAGATGGATTTGAAAGGAAGTCAGTGTCCATGTTAATCATTTTCTGTCTAGATTTAGGGTCAAGCTCTTAGAGGTGATCTACCTATCCGCAGGGAGATTTTCCTACAACAGAAACTGGTGACTCCTCTGGGGAGATAGCCTCAAGTCGTAACTTCTTGTTTGGATTTTTCTCCTCATTGACCTTGTTCTATCCCTTGATTGTTTCAAACCTGGTTCACTCCTCTTTTGATTAGTTTCAGGAGCTGAATGGCTCCTTACCCTATCATACTCAGCATAATTGTCGAATTTGAATTTGAATTTTTTAAATTTTTTGACATTTTTTGGAGTTTTAGACCCTGGCGCCCCTGTCCTAGTGTTAACAAAGTGCGAGCACTCCCCCATACATTTGCACAGAGCGCTATAATGCTCCTTTCCTTTGGCAACAGAGTGCCAACCTCTTTTTGGCCCAAAAAATCCTCCAGAACTGCCTTTTTCAGGGTTTGCCTCTGTGTCTCTTTTGCTGAGTGACCTAGTGAGCCAGTTTTTCTTCCCTTTCAGCCTTGACATCTGTCCTTTTTGAAGAATAAACACCTTGTTAATTGGATCTTGCAGCCTTCTTCACTTTTTTCATTGATTTTTCCCTGTTGAGTGAGGTTTGAAACCTATGCACTATTTTTTTCTCCTCATCAGCTGAGTAAAGGCCCCGGTGAAGCTCATCAAAGGCCTACAGACCTCTTCATCTCAATTTCAGTCAAGTTTATTGTTCTTCAACTTTTACTTTTGGGTGTGAAGTTTGTTTTCCTCTTTGATTGTTTCTTTTCTTTCACTTTTTCGTTTTGATTGCTACGAAAGGGTGTATTGTTTGTGTGACTTTTGCTTGTGCTAGTTTGGTTTTCGTTCATACCAAGAAGTTAATTAGCAAAACGAGCATTGTGTTGTATTGACCATCATTCATACGCAAACAATAAAAAACATATTTATGATTGATTGTGCATATTAGAAGGCATTTAATTTTTTTTTTCATTACATCAGGATTTGATTGAGAAAAGAATCGTTTGAGGGCATTCCTTATTCGTGCTTGATTAGTGAAAAGAACTTTCTCTCTCCCTTAGATAGATATTCATCGAAAGGAAATGACTGCTTATCATATTTGATGCATTCTTTGGGTCTGAGTCATAATTCCATTTGTTTCACTTCCATGCACCCCCTTTTCGTAAAGAATAGCCATAAAAAATCAATGCTAATTAAAAGTTATCTAGAACTTTTTCTTTTCTAGGATCCTCCACCAACAGTAGACTAAGCTTAATACTTTGGATTAGGGCTGTGAGCATAACTCTCCAAAGTTTCCAAAACAAACACTAGCATCCTGAGTTAGGGAGTGTCAAATCCAGTTGTTGTATAAGTCTTCCTGGGATCCCCCTCTCACACAGGGGTTACGCACGAGGTCACATTCGGGTAAGCTACGGGGACTAACCCTCCATGGTTTCACTGATTGTGGTGGTCAGATCGTATTATGGGGATCAATTTGAGGTAAATCCACAATTACTGCGTGGAAGCCTTTTAGTTGATTTCGGGCTTGATACCCTGCCCGTATGTTCGGATCGGACTGTCGATTGTTCCCGCCCAGGGGATGAATGTGAATTGGTAACCTTAGTGGCCATAATATTTAGGGTCTTACACAAGGTGACGATGACACGAAGTCTCATTGTACCTGGAGCAGACATTGGTCAAACTCACTCGGGATCCTTAGAGGGTAAATCCACAATTACTATGTGGAAGCTTTCACCAAGGTGTAAGTCCGTTAAGCAGGTCGCCATTGTAACTGTTCCACCCTATCCCCGCCCCTTCTGGACTTGATCACGCGACATTGGATTTCATCACCAACTAGTACGGTCATCAAGAGAAGGTCTTGTTTGCTTGGTTATGATTCTTAGATTCTATTAGCGTATGCTGTTTCTTTTACTTAGTGGACCTTAGGTCGAGTCAGTGTTAATGGCATCAAACCCTGGGAGTACCAATGGTGGAACCCCTTCTTCTGGGGAACCTTATACCCTTCCTTCATTTGGAAACTTTGGTCCTCCATATGTTGCCACACTGAGTCTTCCAGGACTCAGTATTGGATTACCAGTTTGGTTGTTCCCCACTCCGGTGAGCCCAAATCCTCCCAATGTTTCAGTTGCACCTAATACTTTGGATGTAAATACACCACCCACACATCAACCTCACGTCGACTTTTTGCCTTCTTCGCCCATCAAGTCTCCTTCCATTTCTCCTTCTTCGCCTAGTGAAAGCTCTAAAGCAAGTAGCCAGTTTGATCAGAAGAAGAAGAAACGGAAAGAGAAGAAGAAGAAGAGCCCGAAAAGGACCAAGACCCCGACAACATCAGATGTTGGCCATAAGCAACCAGTTACTATTAATAGTATTGGGAATGTTGATGAGATCAACAAGATTAAATGGAAAAATCCAAAACCCAAATTCCCTTGCAGCCTTTGTAAGGGTGACCACTTTCTCAGGGATTGTCCCGGTCTTACCCAGGTCTTAGAAATGTGGTCTTCCACGTCGTCGGCTTCTGTTGGTCATGTCGATGATACCCCATCAACTAGTGATGTTCAGGTTGATAAGAAGAAGAAAATTGTCAAGTTCCCTTGCATGTTATGTAAAGGTAATCATTACTCTCACCTTTGTCCTCGCATAGACGAGGCTTCTTCTCTTTTGGAAAAAGTTCAACTTCCAAAAGGTTATTATAAGCTTTCCTCCAACCCATCGTTGGTTGATGGATTGGTCAATATGGTTCCATCCTCGGTCAGTCCGGTTGATCAGGTGGTCAATCTAGTTTCCTCCTCGATTGAACCACAAACCCAAGTAGTTGATCCGGTTTCGTCATCGATCAGCCCCACTCTTCATCAAAAGAGTGACACCAAAGTGGTTGATCTGTTTTCATCCCTGGTCGATCCCACTCTCCCATTAGAGAGTGACACCAAAGTGGTCGATCCATTTCCACCTGTCGACCCCATTCTTCCCTTGGAGAATGAAACTCAAGTGGTCGATCCAGTTTCGCCATCGGTCGATCCCATTCCTCCATTGAGGAATGTCAAAGTGATTGATCCAGTCCCTTCATTGGTCAGTCCCACTCATCCTCTCAAGAGTGCCAAAGTGATCTATCCAAGTCCACCATTGGTTGATCCAATCCAATCATCGGTCGATCCTACTCTCCTTCTAGAGAGTAAACCGGATACTACCCATGTTTTTCTTGTTAATACAGACTCTACCATGCCTAGGGGCATTCCTCCTCCTCCTCCTGTGGAACCCCCTCCAAGTACCGAAGCCATCCTTTTTGATTGGGGTGCGCTAACTAGAGCTCGTCTTCCCTCTCACGTTCCTTTCCATATTATAGTACAGGTTCATGGTCGGGACATTCCTCAAACACTGATAGATGAAGGTGCGTCCATTAGTATTTTGTCTTCTGTTGCTTGGTACGCTTTGGGTTGTCCAAAACTTGCACCGGTTACGCAGAATCTGTTAGCTTTTAACAGAAGAACTAGTAAACCTTTAGGCATCCTTCCTCAGTTTTCTGTAACTTTAGGAGGGAAAACTGTCTTTATCGATGTCATGGTATTCCGAGACCCCTTGGATTTCTCTTTACTCCTTGGGCAGGATTATGTCTATGCTATGAAATCTCTTGTATCCACCCTTTTTTGTGTGATATCTTTCCCTCACGATGGAAGAGTTGTGACTATTTATCAAATTTCATTCATTGGCCCCGACTAGGTTACCTCCCTAAGTGGTTCCTATATGCAGACAGTATCACCCCCACCGTATTTCAATTATGTGGCATTGTCTCCCATGACCTCAAATTCCGATGATTTGGATCCAGTAGTTGACATGGTGATCTCTTTCGGTAGGGTTATTGGAGCTTGATCTCCTTACCCCTGTCACGACCCTTGACATGTGTTCCTTCCAGAGTGATTCTCTTCCATCCAACGAAGATCTCTTGGAAGCCATGACCGAGTTTTGTCACTTGACATGGTACCCTTCCAGAGCATTATCCTCTTGGAAGCCATGATCCAGACGCAACAATGAGCATAGTTTCTCTTCTCTATGGAAAGCTCGTTAAAAAATGAAACAGAGGCCACTAGCTTTCATGCTAGGGGCATGTCACGAGCATAGTTTCTCTTCTCTATGGTAAGCTTGTTAAAAAATGAAACAGAGGCCACTAGCTTTCATGTTGGGGGCATAACGAGCATAGTTTCTCTTCTCTATGGCAAGCTTGTTAAAAAATGAAACAGAGGCCACTAGATTTCATGTTGGGGGCATCACGAGCATAGTTTCTCTTCTCTATGGAAAGCTCGTTAAAAAATGAAACCGAGGCCTTGAACATAGTTTTCCTCGCTGTAGCAAGCTCGTTAAAAAATGAAACAACAATCTGGGGATCAAACTCGGAACCTTGAGCATAGTTCTTTTCCTGTTTCAAGCTCATTAAAAAATGAAACAATCACCTCTCCCTTCAAGTTGAATCTTTTTCCAGATCTCGTAGATGTCGAGTCAAGTCTTTCGTTAGATCTCGTTTTTGAACCTTCATTTCATCCACCTGTATCCTTTTTCTCCATCTAGCATAGAAATTGGTGACAACCTCAAAGTCGGTGAATGAATTGAAGCTTGGGGGGCATGTCTCCAGCCTCTGATGATCATTCTGGAGCTAAGCCACCAGCTTTCAAGCTGGGGGCATACCGAGCTTAGTCTTTGTTCTTTCTCATGCTCATAAATACATGAGAATGAAACTGGGTAAAATTTTATCTCTTTTTCAGACCCATACGGATACGAACACATGAAAAAGGAACCCCCCTGGAGTCTCCTTTAAACCCTTTTCAGACTCTCTAAATATGAAAAGATTGTCGAGTGACCTTGCTTCCTTTCACACTCGTTAAAAGGTCAGAAAGGGCGTATTTCGAGCGATAGTTTAACCCTTTTTTGGTCTCGTTGGACTACTGTACGAAAAAGGAACTGAGAGAGTTCTCTTTTAAGTGTTTTTCCAAACTCTATAATCCCAAAAAACCTTCGAGTTTTCTGTCTTTGGACTCGTTAAAGCACACATTGACAGACGCATATGGGACTGAACCATTACTTCTTCTGGTTCGTTAAAAAAAGGAAGAGGAACTTACCAAAGGTGAGTTATATCGAGCATGTGTTATCCTCCTTGAGCTCATTAAACCAAAAAGAGGTACTCATCTATCTGGATGGGGGAAAAAATTGAAAGGAGCAAGCCAAGCAGTCTCTTGAGAACATTATCCAGCAATTCTTAGAGTCACCCTTGAACACAGTACTTTGTCATCTACATGCATCATAATCCACTGAACCTCTGCACTGAGCCAATCCTCGAGTCCCTTTCACTCTTTTGGGTCACCCGATGCAAGTCAAAGTATCCATTGCATAGTTTTGGTCCATGCCATGTTTTGTTGTTGTGCCTTAGTGTTCAAGGGAGGTATCCGCCTCGAGAGTCAGCAATCCCAAATATCTTGCCTCAAAACTTGTGTCAGTTCATGTCCATTTGATCTACCAATTACATCTCTATGTCCATTTCATGTCATTGATGGGGGATACATCAAGGCCCTCCCTCTATGAGTCTATTCCTGTCGACTTCAACACATTATCCGAGAATCAGACTTAGAAACCAGTTAGTACTTTGGGACCTGCATGCCTCAATGGCAGGCCTCCTCACATTCAACAGTAGGTTTACATCATTGACCTCTAATCAGATGATTCCACGGATGTTCGACCTCATCTCATCTATTCACATTCGCTGGAATGTACTAAGGTACCTTGGGAATCATTGGCATTAATGATGATCTCCCTCGCACTTGTTAACAGTTCACACTATTGACCAGTAATCAAGTGGTTTCTACCATGTTTGACGTCAAGACATCTATTCACATGGTTAGAATCATACCACATTGAGATTGGTAAGAAGACCCTGGGTTGAGTGATCACTTTGATATGTACTTTGCCCAGGTTGTGATGGAGTTTCTTTTGAACAATGACACATATATTGTCACATAGATCCACTTTTTATTGGTCGTGGCTATGTCTTGTCATCTCGTAGATCCACTGTGCATTCTTCGTGGCTACGATCAGTTCATGTCATTAGAGTATAGATCCACAGTGTATTTTTAGTGGCTATACCTTTTTATCAATACAATTATGGATCCGCAGTGTATTTTATGGTGGCCATATCTCGCAAGTCTTGATCACCCAAGCATAGGTATGCCTGCCTTGGGTTTTGAAATATGTAATGATATTTATTGGATGTTTGTGTGCAACTTCGGTCAAGTTCTCCGAGTCTATACCCTTTCTTGAAGGTCTACAAAGTATTTTAGTTATCAGTTCCTATCCTCTAACTTCATACTTTGGGGGGCAATCTATTACACATCAAAATTACTCACTTTGATAGTGTCGCAAGTGTCGTCATTACAAAGGTCGCAAGTGTTGCATTTTTCTCACAAAGTCACAAGTGTCGCATGTTGCTCACAAGTGTCATAAAACATCAAACAAAGAATGCTGCCACGATGCTTATGTCGTGCCTATAACGACATGAGAAGGACACTTGAAACACCTCAAACATCTGATTTGGAAGAAGAGAAATGAGTCAACAGGCTTGCAAACCTTTTGCCACCTGAAAGCACCTCAAAAAATGAGTTTTTGGAGGGGAGTGCTCCCCCTTACACTATCTTGGAGTGCCGACGCTCCCCCTTACACTGTCAGTGAGCGTTATAATGCTTCCCTGGCCGTTTTGAGGGAGCGTTATAGATTTTGAAAGCGCTGGCACCCCCCTAAGGCCTACTAGGGAGCCCTACAATGCTCTGATGGCCCTTTTGAGGGAGCGCTACCTATTCTGGGAAGTTGTTAAGCTGTTGAGATGAATGGGGGAAGCATCTCTTCATTCTTGGAAGGTAGTTGGATTCGAATCCCTAGTCCAACCATGATCCTAGGGCAGATCCTCAACTGAAGGAGGCAAATCCTCAACTTCCCCAAGGATATCTCAAGTGGTTGAAGCCTCTCCAAGGCTATAGAAGCAAGATTTATAATGGTGAAAGAGGACTGGATAAAGGGAGAATTACACCAAACTTATGATCTCATAAGTGGTGTTGGAACATAGCTGATGGGGGAAGAACTGAAGATATGAAACTTATGATCTTGGAGGAAAATCACAGTCAGCCAAAGGAGAGTGATCAGTGAAGCTGTTGTTATCCAAGTTGTGGATCTTTTAGGCAAGGGTTAGGCGAAGAGGACTTGACGAAGCAGTCGCATTCACATCTACGATTGTAAGTACCGTTGTCGTTATTCTCATCAATATGACATGCTTGGCCTGTTTCTTTCTAGTTTGTGTCTAATGTCACATGAACTTATCATTAATTGATAGGTCTATTTTCAAGCTAATATCAATAGAGTAGGAAGTGGTCGTATCTCATTTGTCCACAGAACTTAGCAAGGAGGAAAGGATTGGAGCGCAACTTGGAGCGTGCAGGGACAAACGTCGATAAAAGGTACTTCTGTCATCCTTCCTTCTCATGTATTAGTTTAGATGGATTTGAAAGGAAGTCAGTGTCCATGTTAAGCATTTTCTGTCTAGAGTTAGGGTCAAGCTCTTAGAGGTGATCTACCTTTCCGCAGGGAGATTTTCCTACAACAATCGTTCTCCCCATATTCTCAACATTTTTTGCACTAGATTTCTAGTAGCAACAATGGCTAGGGAACTGGGTGGCGACTGACTTCTCAGATGCACTAGGATGCAGAGACTCAACAAGAGAAGGCAAGTAGGTGAATAGAATGGAGTTTTAAACAATATTACGAATTATTATAGCTAAGGTAATGGGATATACCATTAATGAATCATTAATGAACAAGTAATTAGGCCAATAGAGTAACATATAGCATGGATGTGTGACATGACTGATAATGGGGTACGATCTTCTAACCGAAAACTGACTTTAATGGGTCTCTTACTCAACACATGGTCATCATGATGGTATTATCATTTTAAAGTTTGAGAATCATGGCCTGATTATTGACAGTATCTATGTGGAATAACACTTTTAATACTTGACGGGACATGTTGATAGTTTTTTGGAGGTTACCCTAAAATCCACAATTGGGGATGACGTAACTATGACCTAGTTGTTAATAAAGTGTGGATTCAATTCTCCCCTGACCACAAAGATTTTTCAGAAGTTGTTCTTGTATGGATGAGTAGATTGAAGATGCATTGGATAATGCGTTGTTTCATGGGCATGTTACAAAAAACACCTAACAATGAAAATGATATGGATATGTCGAGGTGCTCTTATTCACACTCTGGCGTTATTACATAAAACAAAATTCAACATTGCTAAAATATTCAATAGAAAATAAAAGTCTACCTTTTGTACATGATCCCATGGATTGGAGCAACCATGTATCTTGTTAAGTGTGGGTAATGTAGGGTTTTAGGCATGTGCCATTCATCCAACCTACTCAAAGGACACCATCTAGTTGCACTATCTTGACCGCACCAGAATGTCGGATCTCAGCCACTGGGAATGGCCCTAACCAATGCATGCACATCTTACTTGGATTTTTTTGATAACAAATATCATAGAGGAGCACCTTATCACCTTTCAAAAACTACTTTTTCTTAATGTGTCAATCATGCCAAGCCTTCTACCTATATTTTTGTTTTGACTGATGAAAATCAACTAGGAACCTTCCTTCTTTAAGTTCCTGCAGTTTTGCAATCCTTTACGCAATTGATGTGTCATCTATCATGTGTGTATCTTGATCTATATAGAGCGTATGGGTAATAAAATCTACAGGAACCCCAACTTCCTTCATGTAGACCAACTGAAATGGGGTGTACTTGTGCAACTTCTTTGTGGTAGTCCTATAAGACCACTAGATTGTTGGAACTTTGTCATCCCAGTCCTCCCCATTTGCGCAGCACACCTTTGTCAGTCCCCTCTATAGAATATTGTTGAATGCCTCTATTATTCCATTAACATGTGGATGATAAGGACTTATCTTATGGTTATAAATAAGAAATTATGTCGTCAATTTTGTGATTGTGATGTTAATGAAGTGGCTCCCTTGATCACTAGTCAATCCCCTAGAGCATCCAAACTGAGCAATAATAATTTCAAATATAAATCTAGTCATTGTATCCATTGAAAAATATTGGACCGCTTCTTCTTCATCCCACTGTGTAAGATAGTCTATTTTGGTAATGATATATCTTTCCTTTGAATGTCTTGTATGTCGGTTAATTGGTCCAATAAAGTCAACAACCCACTTCTCAAAGGATTGCATTTCCCTAACCGGTTGAAGAGGTAGTCTGTCTTTGCATGATGGATTTCCTACTCATTGAAAAATGTTGCAATACCTAGCATAGAATTTAGCATATTCGAATAATGTTTCCCACCATAATATGGCTTGGAGAACCTTACGTGTTGTAGCTTTCCCTCCAACATTCCCTCCTGCAACACCACTGTGGCATTCCCATAAGATATATTGTCTTTCATGTTTTAGGACACATCGCCTGAGAATGTTATAAAGTCACATCTTATAGATTTGGCCTGCAATAAGTTGGTAATCTATTGCGCAAACTACCAGGTGCCTCTTCTGGGTTGCAGAATAATTCTCCAGGAAAGTCCCTATACTGAGGAAAGAAACAATCTCTTCGAGGTATTCTGGAATGGATTCAATCCAAAATAGGTCTTCATCAGGGAGATGGTCATCCACTTCTCCTCCACTTTCCCCTAATTCCAATATTGAAAGGTGATATGGTCCTATGTTACATCTTCCAGGTTTGACAATTACCTCAAAGGAAAACTCATGAAATATTAAGAGCCACCTGCAAATCCTTCTTTAGAGAACAAGATTATTTACAAGGTATTTCAATGCAAAATGGTTATCGAAAAACTTAAAATGAGAACCTAGTAAGTAGTGTCGAAATTTTTGAATGCATAAATCGTAGCCAAACCTTCCCTTTTGGTTGTTGTGTAGTTGTGTTCAACTCGAGATAGTTTTATGTTGGCAAAGTATATAGGGTGATCAACATTCCCTTCCCTTGGTTGCGCTAATATGTCTCCTAGTGCAACACCCGATGCATCCACGTGTACATGGTCAATTTCCCAATTGGGGTATATAAGAATTAATGCACTACTGAGCTTTTCCTTGATTGTATCAAGCACCTTGTCACACTCAGTTGTCCACCAAAATGCTTCGAATTTCTTCAGTAATTTCTCTAATGGTGTTGTAATGATGACATATCTTCTAATGAACCTACGGTAATATCTTGTATTCCCAAGTGTCCTACGCAACTATTTCTCCCTTGTAGGTGGAGGCATGTTCAGGATAACTACAAATTTAGCTGGCTCTACCAGGACTCCTTTCTAGAAAATGATGTGGCCAACAGGTTGTCATGTGGTATATATAAAATACACTTCCTCAAGTTTAGAGATATCTGTAACTCTCGACATCTATCAAAAATCAACTAGAGTATTCATACATGTTCAGTCAACAAACTGTATATCGTCTAGTCATTCATGTAGACTTGTAGGAACCTATGTATGAAATCATGAAATATTGCAATAAAAATCCTAAAGAAGACCAAAAGGGAATTCTTTAGGAAAAAGGGAATTATGTTATATGAGAATGACCCCCACTTAGTTATAAAAGTGGTCTTCTTCTTGTGATCCTTTGAAATTCTAACCTTGTGATACCCAAAGAATCCATCATTAAATGAATATGCTTCTTTCCATGCAACCTAGTCTAATACCACATCAATGAAGGGTGCCAAAAATGGATCATGTACACATGATACATTCAAAATCCTATAGTCACATAGACCCAAATTTCCAAAGTACCCTTTTTTCTCTTTATTACTATTGGGCTAAGCCATTCTGCTTCTTCGATTAGAAATATTAGGCCTGTCGTAAGCATTTTTTCTATTTCTCCTTTGAACTTTAATTTTACCTTTGGATCAAGATGATATGGTATGTTCTTCATGGGTTTTGAGTCATGTTTTAGCTCGATCTTCATCTCTCCCATGATTCATTTTATGTCTTTTAATTCTGAAAAGGTTTTTGGGAATAGGTCTTTGTATTCCTACAATAGACTATGGATTTCATTCATGGTTTCTCATCCCAATAATCCTCTATAGAAGTTATATTAGGATTATCTTCACTCCCTATGTTTACTTTCCGCAACTTTAGAGGATGGGTATAGGTGTTATTTGTATGACTAGGTGTAGTATCCTGGATTTCTCTAGTTCCTACAGTTTCTTCTATATTGAGGTTCCTTAGTTATTCTACATCATTAGGTTCTTCCAGGTATTTATCAACTTTGTAGTAGGCTACCGATATTCTGATAGGGTTGTGGTTTCGATTGGACTAGAACAAGCGAGCATGATCAGAACATACCACTGGCCTTGATCTGGTTTCACAATCATCAGTAAATAATATCTTTTGAATTCTTTGAATGATTAGGTGGAGCTCATGAGTTTTATCAATAAAAGAGAAATATTTGCAAAATTGGTCTTCTAGTGCCTTCCATTGTTTCATTTATCTTTTGGTATCTTCATGTATGTACCAGGTTTTTGGAATTTCACCCAATGAGTGGAAAAATAAGTGAACCCATAATTGATATGGTACTTGTACAACTTTCCATTGCTTGATGTAATGCTCAACATGAATTATGGGGTTAGAATTCTGATCGAAAAGTTGTGCTTCATGAAAATCCATGTTGTTATATGTTGTCACTTTATCGGTTCTGAGAAATTTGTATCAAATATCTCTTTGTGCAAGCTCCCAATCTAGAAGTGAAGATCTGTGAGTTTCCCACCACTTGGTTGGGGTATCCTTCAAAGCTATATCCAAAACTGATATCCTTTTCTCTAGCTCAAATTTTCCATCTGTATCAATGAGAAATCTATTCAAATCTGAAGTACCATCATATGTTGGGTGATCCCTCATCTCGGTCCCAATCCATCTACTTTCGCTGATAGTTGCACAACATCTTGATAATATTTTGTATGAACCTTGTTTAACTATCAAAATCTAGTTGCGAGTCCTCCTCAGCCGACTGTATGCTCCTTTAACTTACACATCCATATGCAGTGGGGTTTATGTAATATGGCCTCTTCCCTGCTCTTATGTTGTATAACTAGTAGATAAATTTTGATTCCATGTTATTATCCACTAAATCAATATATCTAGGTCCCATCTATGGATCCGAGGGTTGGACTACTTTTATTCCATCTCCTTCAAACATCTTAGTGTCCCTCTTTAAGTCAGTGACACCATAACTTTCATAATCCTAATCAATTCCTAATAAGGCAGAGTAGGGGTCTTCATCTCCCATGATTTCAATCACTTCAAAATCATCTATCATTTTAACTCCTGCAACATCTACCTCCACATCTTCCAGCCTTCCCACTGGAGAAATGAAGTATTGTATTTCCATTCTTAGATGGATGGGGGAATAGACTAACTAAGGTTTCCCTAGATCCTCCCAAGTCTTTTTGGGTAAGATGTTGACATCTAAGACCAATTCTAGAATGACATCTTTATTTTCAAAGTCGTCTAACTGGGCTTCCAACCTAAATTCTTTTCCAGTTCACAACTTCCTTCTTTGTACTCTCTGTGTATTATTCTTAGGGAGGTTGGTGGTTATATTAGTCCTTGGGGTTCCCTCATCCCCCATGATTAGGCACAAGGTGTTCTGCAACTTCTCTGAAAGGTGTTCATCTCCTAGGTTCTCAGAGAATATTAAAACCAAAGGTTGATTATATTTTGAGACTAGTCATGGGGTCTTCTTGAATTTACAGGATTTTGGGGTGCAGTGTTCGAAAACATAGGTATTCCAACAGAGGATGAACACCTTCAGTAACCACTCACATAACCAGATCAAAGATCAACACACCGATGTTTTCACGTGGTAAAACCCCTACGGGGAAACATCCACAACCCCAACCAATGCGGCCACTTAGAGTAGTTTATTAATGCAAAGAAAAAGATTACAAAGATATTTTAAAAGAGATTTTCTCACAATCAATCATCGACAAATGACCCTCCATGGTATTTCAATAGATATCATGAACCAATTGGGTGTTAATCCATGGATCAATGGTCATTAAGATCAATGAGAGTATGAATCGTTGGATCACTCTATGTTGGGAACATATCATGATCGTCGGATTTCCTAACTACAAATGCATACTAATGCATACTAAAGAAACACAATAAGAAACACACTTTTACCTAACGACATATTAGACCAAGTAGATCTTAACTAACTCCTAAGTGTCTAA
>ML780663.1:488425-498751 GCA_009831015.1 Picea engelmannii | reverse complement strand
ATATTAGACCAAGTAGATCTTAACTAACTCCTAAGTGTCTAAATATCCTAACATCCCCCCTTAAGAACAACTTGGGATAGGATTGAAGGATTTACAATAGTGACACAATAGGAGAAGGAAGGGGGCATTAGAGCCTATCCCCCTTTAATGAAAAATTCCTGAACTCCTAAAATAGATCAAAGTTTGGAAAAATTCGCTTCTGTAAGAGACTTTGTGAAAATGTCTACAGCTTGATCTTCTGTAGGGAAAAAGAGTACTTTAATAACTTGTTCATGAATTAGCTTTCTGATGAAGTTCATGTGTAGCTTGATGTGTTTGCTATGCTGATGTTGAAATGGGTATTTAGTGAGCTTGATGGCACTCTGATTATCACACCAAAGGTTGTTTGGATGCTGGTGTTGGAATCTAAACTCTGAAAGGATCTGTCAAAGCCACAGGGCTTCCTGACTTGCATTTACCACTGCTCGGTACTCTGGTTCTTCTGAAGAAATTGAAATAGCTTGTTGTTTCTTACAGGCCCAAGTGACAGGTCCTGAACCAAGGCTGAAAACATAACCTGTAGTAGATTTCCGATCATCAGGGTCGCCAGCCCAATCTGAATCAATGAAACCAACCAATAAAGGAACCCCCCCTGAATTGTAATGTATCCTGAACTGAACTGTACCCTGAACATAGCGAAGTATCCTTTTAGATGCTTTCTAATTTATTTCATGGGGTGTTTGCATATATCGAGCAACAAGACCAACATCAAAGGAAAGATCAGAACGGGTATAAGTCAAGTATAAGAGGCTACCAACTAACTGACAGTACAAGGTGGCATCAACTTCAGGAGAAGTATAGGTGGCAGAAAGCTTGACTCCAGACTGGAAGGGAGAAGGGGTTGGTTTACAATCGTCCATGTGAAAGCGACGAAGAAGGTCACAAGCATAATTAGACTGGGAAAAAAAAATTCCTTCATTGGTTTGCAAAACTTGGAGGCCAAGGAAATAGTGCAAAAAACCTAAATCTGTCATTTCAAATTTCTTCTTAAGGCTGGTTTTCACATGGTTTAAAAGTTTTCAGTCACTACCAGTAAGGATAAGGTCATCAACATAAAGGACAAGGATTATAAGATGGATTCCTACTTTCTTGGTATAGAAATTAGGATCATAATGACATCTAGAGAATCCAGTGGCAATAAGAAAGCTATCCATTTTGGCATACCAAGCTCGAGGAGCTTCTTGAGACCATACAGATATTTCTTGAGGCGACAGACAAGGCTAGAGTCATTATGGACATAGCCAGGAGGTTGTTCCATGTAGATTTATTATTGCAAATCTCCGTGCAAGAAGGTGGATTTAACATCCATATGACAGACCTCCCATTTATGTGAGGCAGTAAGGGAAAGAACAAGGTGGATGGAATTCATTTTTTCTACAGGGGAAAAGGTTTCATTATAGTCAATTCCTTCAATTTGGGAAAATCCTTTGGAAACTAACCGAGCCCTGTGTCTTTCAACACTTCCATCTGATGCATACTTAGTTATGTAGACCCATTTACATCTAACAATTTTTCTTCCTTTTGGAAGAGGTACAAGATCCCAAGTATTTTTTTCCATTAAAGAATGATACTCTTCATTCATTGTTGTATCCCAATCCAGATGACTTGAAGATTCTGCAAATGTCTCTGGATCATGAGTTTATGAAACTTGAGCCAAAAGGGAAGAGGCTCGTTGGAACTGTGAATGTGTCTGACGCTAATTTGAAGGATCACCGACAATATCACCAGATGCTTCTCGTGTTGAATGGACCCATCTAGGAAGCATTGGAGTTGGTGCTGGTTCAGGTTCAAAGGACTCATCTGGATGAGGGTGAGTAGGAGAAGGTGTATTTTCATCCTCATCATCATCATTTGAAGAATAAACCACATCATAAGAAGGCACAAACACCGAAGATGGCTTGCAGGCCTAAGAAAGCACAATCATCGAAGATGGATCGCAGGCCAAAGAAGGCACAATCGCCGAATTAGGCTCGTAGGCCAAGAAATTTTTATCAAATTTAACATATATTCTAATAATAATTTCATTACAATGTGATTGAAGAAGTCTGTAACCTTTGACATCTTCAGAATAACCAACAAATATACACTTCTCACTTTTAGGCTGCAATTCTTTCTTTTTCTCATCAGGAATGTGAGCCCATGCTATACTGTGAAATACATGGAAGTGACTTACTTCTGGTTTAATTTTAGTCCAAGCTTCTTCCGCTGTTATATTTTTAAGAGCCTTTGTGGGAGTGTGATTTACTATGTATTTTGCACAGTTTATGGCTTCCTCCCAATACTTTAGACTTAATCCCTGAGATTGGATCATACAATTAGCCATTTCTTTTAATGTGCGGTTCTTTCTCTCAACAACACCATTTTTTTGTAGCGTATATGGAACAGTGTGTTGCATTTGGATTCCCCGTGTAGTGCAGTAGCTTGTAAAATTATTGTTCACATATTCGCCTCCATTATCTTTTCTTAACATTTGAATTTGATGTACAAATTGCTTTTCTACAAGGGCCTTGTAGGCCAAAAACTTGTAAAAAACTTCACTCTTGAGTTTTAAGAAGTAAACCCAAGTACGTCTGGAAAATTCATCAATGAAAGTTAAGAAATACTTGCACCCAGAAAAAGAAGGAGAAGAAAGTGGACCACACAAATCACCGTGAACAAGCTGCAAAGGACCCAAGGCGTGCCAAGAGGCACGTTTGTCAAAACTGTCCCAATGATGTTTTCCAAGAACACAACCAAAACAAACACCATCTCTGGATGAAACAAGAGGACGACCACTCACCATCTGTTGATTACATAGTTGTTGTAGTGAGAAATAGTTTAGATGACCAAATCGTTCATGCCAAAGTTTGCTCAAGTCATCGCTATGAGCAACAAAAACTGATGAAAAAGATGATGACCCAAAGTTGTCAAAGTTGTACAACCTGGTAATATCATCAACAATTCCAGTTGCAAGAACATGCTTAGGATCTTTTAGATCCTTGATTACAACTTGGTGAGGTGAAAACTCGACGGTTTTACCTTCACCTGAATGAGTGATTTGATATACTGATAGAAGGTTACAAGAAAGACTTGGAACACATAATCAATGATGATTTTAAGGATGCAAATTTATTTTTAAATGTAGAAACCTTGGCGAATCTTACCAATCCTTCATATGTGAATTATAAATGATTGGTGATATTTTTGTAAAAATATTCAAATTTCTAAAATTTTTATATATTTTTTATAAAATTTTGGCGATTTTTAAGGTAAAATAATTTTATCCTATAGAATTTGGGAGAATCATTTTTAAAATAGTGAATCTTGCTTTTGGAAAAACCATGGAAAATTAGCCCATGAGCGAAATTTAGCCCCTAAAATCATCCCTGCACATAATACATCATTGAAATGACCATTATCTACTTGAACTATTCTAGATCCTATAACACTAAGAGATCTATCATCACCAACAAATATTTTCTTGATGTTACATTCATTGAGAGAAGAAAATATGGATTTATCCTTAGTGATATGATAAGATGCTCTTGAATCAATAAGCCACTCATCAGAAGAAGAAGTAGTAATAGAAGTTGAATTGAAGGAGAAACCAGAAGCAGAAAGTGCATGTCCATGAGAAGAAGAAGTAGAATCAATACTGATGTTGTGCTTCTTCATTGTTGCTTCTAAATCTGCCATCTTTTTGAAACATTTGGACTCATCATGACCGTCTTTATCACAAAAGTTGCAATGTCTGTTAGTATTCTTACTTTTATATTTTGCTCCTTTGTCACCAGTAGGAGATGAAGTTGTCTGAGCAGGTTTGGGACCCTTATGTTGTTTTTTGTTGTATCGAGGATGTTACTTCTTGGGATACTAGGGTTTATCTTTCTGCTAGGCAACTAAGGCTTTGTTAGAGGGACCTACAGTTTTCATCACTCCAAATTGTACAAGCTTATCTTCCTCTCGAATCAAAGAAGCACAAAAGGAATCAAGGATGGGTTTTTCATAATCTTCTTCCCCTAGAGCCTCTCTCATGGCATAAAAGGTAAATATAAACACAAAATATGCACCACCTAGCTTAGAAAGAATAATATAGATGCAACGCTCTTCCTCCATATTTATCCTACATTCTTCACATAAAATTCTGAGTGTTTTAAACCTAAATAGATAGTCTCCAAAACAAGAAAAATCATTTGGACTCAAGGTCAGTATTTGATTTTCTAACTGTTTTTCTCAAATAATATTGAGTTTACCAAACACAGATTCAATCATGTCCCAAGCTTCTTTGGGGTCATCAATATCTTGAATGTGGTACCTTAAATCAAGAGAGATGGAAATTATGATTAGTCCACGTGCTTCATCATTCCTATTATTCCACTTGAATTTCTTATCAGCGTCAGTGGGTGCTTTTTCCTTTCCCAAGGTAATCCAGTACAAGCCTTTACTTCTTAATAAATCTTCCATATGAGATTTCCATTGGAAGTAGTTGTTGCTGGTAAGAAAGACAGTACTTGTATAAGCCATATTAAATATGCAGATAATGTGGATTTAAAAACTAAAAATGATGATCTGGATGGAAAGAGCTTGAAAATTTATGCAGTTTAAAAAAAAAAAACGGCACTGAAAATGGACTTCCGATGTTAGAGTTATGCCATTTTAAAAAAAAGCACAATTGGTAACCAAATGACCACATGATTGTGTAAGTTGCTTTATGAAGTGACCCACTTTTATAAAGAGAAGTGGGGATCAATTTTACAATGAAGTTACTTTAGAACAGAAAAGTTGCATCTAAAATAAAATATTAAAGCTACTTATAGTGATTCACTTTTATACTTGATGTGAAATACACTTTACAATTTTAGCATGAACTTTTTCAAAAAAGGTAACAAAAGAGAGACTTGAACTCAAGACCTCTTACTTAATACGGCAACTTTTAACGAAATGATCTAGAAAAACATTTCGTAATGTTAAGAAGGAGTATTGGGGGTGTTTTTTTTGTTGTTGTGGAAGATGGCCTTGGAGAGCATGCTAAAAAAAAACTCTTTTCACACAAGAAAAAAATTTCACTTCTCGATGACAACAAGGGTTAGATCTCGGTTAGCTTACCCGGAAGATGCACCTTTTATTATCTGTTTCTGATTTACCGAGATCACACAGGGCACGGGACAAAGATCATATGCATATCTAAAAGAGTAGCAACCCGGAAATAAATAAAACAAAACTGAAATAAAACCAAAATACTACTCAGCAAAAATTAAAAAAAAAAAGCGTATTCAAGCTTTATACCTCTGGATCTGACTGTAATGGTCATATATTGGGAAAACATAAACTTTTTCGAGTGAAACAAAAAATGTTCCTGACTAAAACGAGTGCTCTGGAAACAATGGAATAGTCCTCTCAGCCCAAAAATGCACGTAAATGACAGAAAGTAGAGATGAGTCAACTCGGCTTCACGATCTCGATCTTCAATGGGAACGAGTCTTAAAACAGGCTCTGATACCATGTTTGACAACAAAGGTATTCCAACAGAGGAAGAACACCTTCAGTAACCACTCACATAACCATATCAAAGATCAAAACACTGATGTTTTCACATGGTAAAACCCCTACGGGGAAACATCCACAGCCCCATCCAATGCAGCCACTTGGAGCAATTTATTAATGCAAATAAAAAGATTACAAAGATATTTTACAAGAGAGTTTCTCACAATTGATTACCTGAAAATTACCCTCCATGCTCTTTAAATAGAGATCATGGACCAATCGGGTGTCAAGCCATATCTCAATGGCCATTAAGATCGAGGAGAGTATGAACCGTTGGATCACACTATGTCGGGAACATATCGTGACCATCGGATTTCCTAACTACAAATGCATACTAATTCATACTAAAGAAACACACTAAGAAACACACTTTTACCTAATGACATATTAGACCAAGTAGATCTTAACTAAATCTTAAGTGTCTAAATATCCTAACATGCAGGAGGTGAGGCAAGAGCTTGAGTGGTCTTGGGTTGAAGGGTGACTTTAGGAGGGTTTTCCCTTATTTCTAGGGCATATTCGCCTCTAAATATTTCTACTACATCTTTGAAAAATAGTTTTTGTTTTAGAGGATCATACCCATCATCCTTGGGGGATGCTTTCTGGATCTTGGGCCAATTGTCTTCATTTTCCCTATTTTTTTCTCCTCCATGAGTTATGATTTCAAATATAGGTAACCCCTCTTCAAATTCTCTTTTGAATTCTGAGCCTATTAAGTTATATCCTCTTTGTTGAGCCCGATCCTCCCACTTTGCAATCAGATATGGGCACTTTTCAGTTGCGTGGGCATTAGTTCTGTAATGTGAACACCATGGTCATCTCGGATGAGGATAGTCTATACACATATGTCCTTGTTCATCACAATTGTAACATCGACTTGGTCCTCCTCCTCCATTCCTCCCTCCTCTAAATCTTTATGCATTGCCACTTCCTCGACCTCTTCCTGACCCTTGGGGTGTTTCATTTATCCTGAATGCAATTTGGTCCAGTCTGTCAGCAAGTGCATCTAATTCCCTACATTGGTTTGTAGCATGGGTCGTGTGCCCGCAAAATTATTAATGTATTGTATTGGGTTCATGTGCGTACTTCTAAAGGATGGGGCAGTGTCTTAGTGTGTTCGCTTGAACCCGACAGATTTTACAATATTCAACTTTCTGAGTGGGTTGGGCGCTTGGGAAAGCATTGTATTGAAATGGTGCATGAAATGGCGAAGTTGTCGATATCTGCACAAATCCTCCCATTGGTACCGTAGAGGGTTGTCCCATTCCTCTTATCCGTAGACACTCAGTTTCCAAGTGCCCTTCTATGTAGTGTCATGTACACCAAAATTGAGGTCATACTAGATTGAGTAGATTTAATTCCTAGATCTTCTCGGTGAGTCCAGATATATGTCCTTAGATATTCGACAGGTGTGAATCTACTGGAGATTTGGTTATCGTCCATCTCCTTAGGTATCTCGCCATGGATTCAATCTTCATTGATTTCTCCAAAGGCTCTATCAGTGTGGTTGTTCTCTGTTGCATCAAGGGGATTCCTGCTAAGGGTAGAAACCCTTGGATGTACCATTCCCTTTGATGGTATTCACAGATTGGGTGTTCCAATCTCCCAATAGTGTCCTTAAACATTTTACTATATTCCCATGCGGACTCACCCACTCTCTAATGAATCTCACACGACTCAAAGAGAGATTGATGTTATGACTGAGGTAGCTTGAATTCAACAAAGAATTTTTTGTGTACATGGTCAAGGGTAAAAGCCTGTCCTTGCACCCCAGGCTCAATATCCTTCATGTACCATTTGAGAGCATGACCCCTCAAGGTATTTTGGAATTCTACTAACCTGTTGGCATCCAAGATTCCTCTTGACCTACAGATGGCCTCACATAAAAAACCAATATTTTTCTATGTCCTCATATCCTTTACCCCATAATTGTGGGTATCAGGCGAATGATCCTTCTATGTTTCCATCCATTGTTAGTGTTCTTGTTCCTATCAAAATAAATCCTAATGGCCCTAGTTGCAATTTTCTAGGAGACCATACTATCCTTCCATTATTTACGGTTGTAGGTCCTGCTAAACTGACTGAATTCAAAAAAATAGAATTTGCATGAGTATGGGGTATTGATCTTACCAAGGGTACTGAAGGCACCTGGGGGATGGGTGACTCGAGGCTGGTTCCACTGACTTCTAGGTGGGTTTATTTGATCTGGGAGGTCTCATTTTCTTGTATCGGAGCAAGCTGCTCCACTTCATGGTCGTCTCCTCCTAAGATCATGGATGAATCTTCTCTGTCTCTCTCACAAGATCAAGATATTCTTCATCCTCTATTGCTTCTAAACCTTCCTCATCTCTTCCACTCTCCATGGGAATTCTTTCTTTTTGTGATTCTCTTTCCTACAATCTTAGGCTGACTAGTCTTTCTTGTCTTTGAAACTTCTGCAACTCCTCTGAATTTATTTCATCCGTCCTCTGGGTCCAATTTATTTTCTCAACACCTCAGACTTCTTCACTACTCACTTTACCTTTCCTCACCACCATTTCTCAACTATGGAATATATCCTCAGGTTGGTCTCACTTCTTGTTGTTTTCTCTTCCCCCATATGTCAAAGAGCTCATTCCCCTTCTTAGGTCATGAACCTGCCCCAAGATATCCCCACCTCGAGTGCATGGGTTTAGGCTTCCATCTCATGTGAGGGAACAACTAGAATCCCCTCCTCTGCCAAAAATACCTTGATCCAAAGGGGAATTTATCTCATCAATATTCCCTGTGCCCCTTTCTTGAATATTGCTTCGCCTCGTGAAAAGGACTGGAGTTTCTCCATTGAAAACTCGATGATATAGAATTCCAAGGACATGTCAACCTATAAATCTACCACTTGAGATACTTGACTGACTGATGTAGAGTTCTAATCGATTTCCTGACCGACTGTTTCCATATGTAGGTCCACCTCCCAACCAACTGAATCTAAGATAAGTGTGATGAACCATCAATGATTGATGTTCCAACATGCCCCCATCAGTACACGTCTTCGAAGATTCAAGAGGTGAAGTGACATCATCATGACACCCCTTATAATTGCATCTTCTTGAAGCCCAAGCATCATATGGACCTTGATACATCTAGCTAAGTGTTTGGTGAAGATATCAACAACTTGATCATATGTTATGTAATATTTAAGAGAGACAACATTGTCATGAACCAAATATATTAAATAGTGAGCATGGAGCTATACATGCTTAATCTTATTATGAGAAACAATATTGTCAACAACTTGTATAGCACTTTTATTATCGCAGTAGATTTTAGTTGAGGTATGAACATGAAATCCAAGTTCTCCCAGAAGTTGGCGGATCCATACTATTTCAATACCTGCTTGATGACACCAAAATATTTTTCTTTTGTAGTCGACAAAGAAACTACCTTATGTTTCTTTCACGACCAAACCAACGGTCCAATAATAAAGAGAAACACACAACCAGAAATGTACTTCCAATCATCATTGTTTCCAGCCCAATCAAAGTTAGTGAAGCCATCCAACGAATATGGACTTCAACAATAATTGATACCAAATTGATTGGTACCCTTGAGATAGCGGGAAATTCGTTTGACTTATTTCCAGTGACATTATATAGGGTATTGCATAAAATGAGAAACCACACTAACACCAAAGGAAATGTTAGTTCGACTATGGGTAACGTACCTAGCTACCCATAGGTCAGGACACTATGCCAAAAATTCACTTCAAAATTGATTTCAAATTATGGTAATAATTAATTCAAAATAAAGCATGAAAGAACGCAATAAATACACATTCAATAATCAAAATTCATGCTTAACCATCCAAGAAAAAAACATTATTCAATGCACAACAATAATCCAGCAAGTAGGCACATTACAAAATATGAATCTCAGAGATAGTAATAATACACAATGGAATATAAATATACAGAAAACACAAAGAGTGCTTATCTTTAATTAAACCATCACCAAATGGATGCAGACCAAGGAAATTCCCGCCAACCATAGATATTTTTGTTCCAATTCTCAACAACAGGTCACCCCTGAGCTAGGGCTATGAATCCATAAGGATCGGTCCTAGGCCAAATCTAAAACACATCAAAGTTTGATAATTATCTCTCGAGTTTTCCAAACCACACAACAATCCTAATTCCCATCTCTCTTTCCCCTTCAACCTGCACGACCCAAATAAATGAACCCCTTTCTCTTCCATGCAGTCCCTTAGTTTGTTCTGTTTCTCTCCAGAGCTCTAGTGCTATTGGTAAGGAAATATCCATGCATAAAACTCCAAGGATTCTCAGTTGTGACAGTTCTTTCAAAAATACCATCAATCTCATGCCCATATGCATCCATTCCAACCTGGAATGATCTGTAATTACTCACATACATATCCTAATTTCTCTCCTCCAACCATTCGTTTTCATGGTCCAACCAAGAGAACATGAATTAGCAAGAGTGAATGAGAAAGAATCCCAAGGAGTGTAAGAGTAAAATGCATAACAACAAAGAACAACAACCAAACAACTCACATCCAGGGTTTATATAATTACAAGAACCAAGAACCCCATGGCCTCCCCAAGAAGCTCATGTAACCTCTTTTCTCAATTAAAACCAAAATGGGTAAATAAAATATAATAAAAATACTTAGCCGCTTTATCCCCCTCTCTCGTGGAATCATAGCCCCCTATCTCTTGTCCTTGTCCATCTTGCAGCCAACGATGTGTGTGTGTGTGTGTGTGTATATAT
>ML780663.1:451081-488375 GCA_009831015.1 Picea engelmannii | reverse complement strand
TAATCCCCCTCCCCTTATTTTGGCACTATCATTAGTGCACAACACCATACCGATGTTCTTACAATTATGGGCACTCTGGCCTTTAATCTACATAAAAAATCTAGTCAATTTCTTATATACATAGGCACTCTGGCCTAAAATAAAACATGTATACATAGGCATGCTGACCCAAAGCATGCATATTGATCTTCATAATTTATATTTTTGGCAGCAGTTCCAATCTGCAATCTTTCCTTCCCTATTATCCTTCACAACCCAAATAAATGAACCTATTTTTCTTCCATACAGTCCCTCAAGATGTTTCACTTCTCTCCAGGGCTCTGATGCACTCGGCCAGGAAATTTCAGAGCCGCATCTCGAGGAACTCCAACTAAAACAAGTCCATTGGAATTTCTTCATTCTATGCCTTCATCATTGAGATCGATTTTCGTCTAGTGATATTTTCCCGAGCTTCCATCTTCCATATCGAACATCTTATCTGTATTACAAACATACAGTCATCATGAGATGTCATTATAACAATTTTCAATCATAAATGTCAAATCTGTTTTATATAGGAAAACAAAATTTTCCAGGCATGAGCTTCATGATCGTAATTTGTTTGTCTCTTGTAGTTGCAGGCGTCACCCAATACCATTATTATAACAATTTTCTCAACCATCAATCAAACAAACCAATTGTTAGCATATCATAACATTTTTTTAATTTCTCAAATATGTTTATATACATTAGATAAAATTTCCCAGGCATGAGGATTTTTCTAATAATTCTTGGCTCTTATAGAGACAAGAAATGGTATTGTGTATGGGATTACATATCATCCATACCCAAGACAATTCTCCCTATAATTTCCTCAACCTTTCATTCAACCACACAAACTGTTAGCATAACATAACAGTGTGTAACTATTAATTTATGAAATCTATTTTATATAGGAAAATAAAATTCCCAAGCATGAATATTTTTCTCATAATGTTTGGCTCTGCAGCTCTAGATATCATTATTCCATATGGATTATGTCCTTGCCATATATATGACCACTATACCTACAATTTCCTCAATTTACACGTAGCCAAACAATTTTTTTTAGTAATTTTTAAATTCCAATTTCCAAAATTGTTTTATACAGAAAAACAAAGTTTCCAAACATGAGATTTTGCTCATAAAGTTTTTCTCTTCCAAAAGTAGAGAATAATATTCCTTATAGGATTACATTATTTCCATACCCAATACCACTCCACCTGGAATTTTCCTCAATCTTCACTCAACCAAACATGTTGTTAGTGTCATGCATATGTATATTTTCATGGCAACAATTTCAAAAACTCACAAAGTGATCTCATAATTGTTTACAACAACAATTCATTCACTTCCATTAATCCAAATATTAATTGAAATGAGTGCATCATCCTCTACACATGTATTATCAACCAATATTTTATTTCTTCTATTCCAAAATATTTTTATTACTCTATCCCCTTAACAAAAAATTTCTATAATTTATCATCATATAGCTACTTTAACCGGCAACTTTCGTGTTGCAATATCTAACAGCTTTTGAAGTGTTCTCAACTTCATGACTTATAAATACTCACATCATTTCAGTTGTTAGCGTAATATTTTCTATGCAATATAATATATACATGCATTTACCAAAATGCATTCAATAATTACTTTAATGCACTTGTCACATTTTCAACAACTCCAAAAACTGATCTCAGAATTGTAAGAACAACAGTTCAATCACCTTCATCGATTATTCATATTAAATATAGTATAGTTATCCATGATTATGTGTTTTCATCACCACATGATTTTTATATTGTAATAAATAATTACCAATAAAATAACAAAATCAAGGTACCAATACCCATGGCTACATCTACACAATGAATCCCTACATTCACTACATAATACCACATAACTATGTCATGCATTCAACCATGATGAATTGCAAGGTCTGGCCAATGCCTCAACACATCATTCGAGCTCTTCCCAATACTTCCTGACTATTTGGATACCTTCCTCTTCAACCCATACACAACACAAGGAAATATAATTCCTAAGTCCTCTTCAGTGTTGGCAAAGAGGTTGCAATCCAAACATCAGTTATAAAGGGAAACCATTGAGCACTCACATAGCACTATATTCCTTCCATATCCAACCATATCATGGTCTAACACATGACTATCCCTATGGGTATTCATTGCATGAGTATGTCTCCTGAATTAACCCAGTTATGATCCCATAACCAATCATAACAGAATATACAACTAAATTTTATTTAAATGCATTCTAGAATCAACAATATTTACACACTCTAGGCTTTGGGTAGTTACATATCAATTTAAATATTGAAAAATTAACAAAGGGAATTCTTACCTCAATTCCCTTCAACATTGGAAGCAATCAAATGCATACTTGCATGGTTTTTATCAACCTACTTGATTCTACCTGATCAATTGGTATTTGTATAATCTTCCATGCTTCCACCTCCATCCTTTTGATCATCATTCCCACCACCCTCATGGGTCTTACATCGATATAAGTAGTAGAAACATCCACAATTTTAACCATGCTATATTGTTTTTCCTGAATACATAATCCATCATTAGTCATACTCAATTAACATAACATCACTATTGCATAATAACATATTATTCTAAGTTCTCAAACATGCTATATGTATATTCTAACTTCATTGTATGCATCATGCACTCTTATTTATTTATTTATGTTGTAGCTGGTTGTCCTTGAATTCCTTTAAATCCTTGTTGCCTTGTGTGATCCCAATATGCTCATTTTCACTACTATTCCCTAATATGAACACTTTCCAACCAAGTTCAACTTGGCCATTCTGCAATCCAATGAATGTGTTCTATTTGCAACAACTTCTGTTAGGAAAACATATCCAAATTTTACCCTTATGAAACATTGTGGCACCTTGGAATGAGGTAGAACACAACATTCCATCACTCTACTATTACAACATCACTGAATCAACTTATTCATACGCATTCCACATCCCTACTATTAGTTCTAGTTGTCCATCAGATTACTTCATTTAGCAATTCCCCGTGAAGCCATACTTTTCTTACTCAAGACCATTTCCAATGGAAGTTTATTTTCATTCAATGGCACTTTTCAAGTGAAATAAATTTCATTATCCTATCCCCAATTTCTCTACGTTGGTATCCTGGTTTCACTATGAACTCTAATATCAGAAGTGACTTTCTTGCTCTGAGTACTTTTAGATGAGTAGCTAAGTCATATCTAACAAATCCTTCCTAGGCACTCCTATACTTGGCACGTAGAGATGATTCACACGTCACCTCTTAGGCTCCTTGTTCTCTTTCACATCAATGTTTGCAGCTATTGACACATCCCTACCTTCAAGGCTATGTAGTCTTAATTTTTCTTTCTATGCTTACTAATGATATCCTTCACCCACTGTCTTCATGTCTTATGTGAGTATTTTTGTTGTTGTGCCTTGCAATTCATTCACACTCTGTAGTAGATGAATAATAATTATTTTGTTACACTCTTCTTTAGTTCTTTATCCACTTTTGATTACTTTCCCCATAGCTCTTTATTGCCTCAACCAACTTCTACAAGATCTACCATTCTTTCATGACTCTAATATCCTTTTTTCTTCTCAATTCATGAAGAAATATATCATCATTTTCTGAAACATAATAATTCAAGGTTATCCTCCTCTAAATCAGGTTTCCAACGACTATACTCATGCCCCAATCCAATATCTAAGATAAAAGTTATGGCTTCCTGAAAAAACCACTTTCACCCTTTTTCTGCATTTTCTCCACTGGTGTATTTTTTCTAGAACACCAACTTTTGTCAACTGTAGAAGAAAACATGTTACAAACTAGAGAAAATTTTGTACGATAAATAGATAAAAATAATGACATACAATTTATAACAACTCTTAAAATTTTATTACATTGCAACAATCTGGAATTTGCAACTGTCCTTTTTCACCCATTTTTCTAGACTTGGAATTTTTAGCAAAACTCTCTATCTCACAATTTGTGCACTTCTAAACAATTTTTACTAAACCAAAGTTGTTTTTCTTGATGAGTGTATAGTATTTTTACTAAATAAAATTTTTCAGTTTTGTGATCTAGCGTCACTTTTCATCCTATGTAAATCTCAAAAATCTCCAAAAAGTGGCCCAGAATAGTGGATTTTGGCCCATTTCAATATCCCCATTCTAATCCTCTCAGGATTTATTTAGTTCCTTCATGAGTTATTTATGTGTTTTCTTTCTAGACTCTCCCCAAGAGCTTCACCTTAATCTGGACCTCTACCAATGATATGGACCCAGATCTTTTTAAACCACTATTTTGCATTTTCTGACAAATACAGGCAGAATTGGACAATGGCCCTATATGAAACTTTTGTGGAGATCCTATTTGCGACCAAAAACCATAAGTTTCATCTCAATCTGAATTAATATGCTCCAGTTATGGCCAAAATAGGAAAATGGCTCTAGACTTGATTATGTTTTTTTTAAACTATGGAATAGTTTTTCCTAAGTGTGATCTTCACCGTTGATCTGAAATCAGAAGAATTTTGTACCATTGATATTCTTTCTATAGGATATTGATGATTGAGGATTCTTTATCTCCTTTGCGAACCAAACCTTCCCACCAATATTCTCGATACACGATCACTGACCATCGACTATCGGTCATTTTTCTCCGTAAACCAAAATTCACCCATGAATCTCATCGATGCACAATCACCATCCATCGAAGATATTCCCAGACAACCTTAGATTGTTCATAAATATCATCAAACCCTGACCATCGATGATCGAACCTCTCTATTGACGTGGCATGACAGGTGGATGATTACCTAACAACACACATCATCCTAAGGCCTCAACTGGGATGATGTGGAATGAAACAAGCATGATGATGTGGCATGACAGATCACTACCATTCTTTCCTTTATCGACCATCGAAAATTTCTCTTAGAAGAATATGAACATTGCACTAATTCTGTCGATACCTGATCATCGACCATCGACAATCTTAGATATTTGTTCGCCAAACTTTGACACTTTTTCAAATTCGTCTATCCCTGACCATCGAGCATTGGAGATATTATATGTCAATCAACTGAATTTCAACACTTTTCCAAACTCACTGATCCCGGACCATCGACTATCGACGATCGAAGGTTTATCCTGGTGAAATTCAACCCTTCGTAAAAAATGGTCGATCCCTGACCATCATTCATCGATGATCATAGATTTCTCTTGACAAATTGAAAACTTCACCAAATTATGTTGACCCTCGACCATCGGTCGTTGGAGTTCGAAGATGTTTCCTAGAGAATTTCAACACCTAGCAATTTCTAGCCAAAACCCAGGTGAGTATGGGTCGTTGATCTCCCACTAAAACTGATTTCGACCATTGATTTCCTCTACCCTCCCAAATGAATGAAAATGAACATGGGCCATTGATCTACCATATTTTCCCAATCGCAAAAATGAATCTCATCCGTTGATATGCTAACTTTGTCGAACTATGAAAATTATCAATTTTTAAATTTTCCAAGAACGCATCTGGGTTGTTGATGTCAAGCTGGAACATGATCTTGGTTGTCGTTCCTTTGAACTCTACTTCGCGCTACAATGACCATTAAAATATGAATTTTCTCGAACTTCTAGTCAAATTCATCTCCGCAATTCTGCAGATTGAATCCATTAACTTATCAGATAATTCTGAATTATCTCAACTCGAATTCTCCCATGAATTTGGGGATTTTTCTCTCTACTCTTTCAATTTTTACCTATATTCACATAGTTTGAAAATATGCAATAGAAAATTTGTCTAAATCACACTCATTCTGACCCATACTAGTCTGGTGTTTCAACCAGAAGCTCTGATACCAATTTGCAATGTACCCAGCCACCTATAGGCCATGAATGTTATTCCAAAAATTCACTTCAAAATTGATTTCGAATTATGTTAATTCAAAATCAAGCATGAAAGAATGCAATAACCACACATAAATAATTAAGATTCATGCTTAACCATCCAAGAAAGGAACAATGTTCCACGCACAACAATAATCCATCAAGAAGGCACATTACAAAATATTAATCTCAGATATAATAATAATACATAGCGGAATATAAATATACAGAAAACACAAAGAGAGCTTATCTTTAATTAAACCATTACCAACTAGTTGTAGACCAAGGATGTTCCTCCCAACCATATACATTGTTGTTCTAATTCTCAATAGCAGGTCACCCTTGAGCCATAGCTATGAATCCACAAGTACGGGTCTTAGGCCAAATCTAAAACACATGACAGTTGGATAATTAGCTCTCAGGTTTTCCCAACCGCACAACAATCCTAATTTCCATCTCTCTTTCCCCTTCATCTCGTACAACCCAAATAAATGAACCCCATTCTTTGTCATGTAGTCCCTCAGGATGTTCCATTTCTCTCCAGGGATCTAGTGCTACTCGTGAGGAAATATCCATGCGGAAAACTCCAAGGATTCTCAGTTGTGACAGTTCTTTCAAAACTACCATAAATTTCATGCCCATAGGCATCCATTCAAAACTGGAATGATCAATAATTCCTCACAGCCATCTCTCGATGTCTCTCCTCCTCCAACCATTTGTTTCCATGCTCCAACCAAGAGTACACAAATTAGCAAGAGTGAATGAGGAATAATCCGAAGGAAAAAGTGTAAGAGTAAAATGGAGAAGAACAAATAACAACCCCCAAACATCCCACATGCAGGGTTTATATAATTACAAGAACCAAGAACCACACGTCCTCCCCAAGAATCTCACATAACCAATTTTCTCAATTAAAACCAAAATGGGTAAATAAAATATAATAAAAATACTTAGCCCTATTATCCCCTTCTCTCGTGGAATCATAGCCCCCTATCTCTTATCCTTATACATCTTGCAACCAATGATTTATTATATATATATATATATATAGAGAGAGAGAGAGAGAGAGAGAGAGAGAGAGAGAGAGAGAGAGTACATTTCTAGGAGCTCCAGACCCTTTCCAACTTTACCGACTTACTAGCCTAAGTCACAATTACATAATACATTCTAGTTTATAGGGATCAACCCTGGGGTGTTACACTATGAGTAAGATAAATAATAATGCTGACCAATTATCAATAAAGTGTAGCACCGACTGCATATTTTTGACAAGTTTTGGTAAGATTTACTCCATAATGAAAAGGAGTAGCACAAGGATTACAATCAACCATCTTAAAACATGTAAATAAACCCATCACTTTTTTAGACTAAGAAATCAAAAATCCATCATGTAGTGGTAATACTTGAAGACCCAAAAAATAATGTAGAGTGCCAAGATCTGTCATGTCAAAGGAGTCAACAAGTTGTTTCTTCAATATATGAATGAGATCATTATTATTTCCAATAACAAGTGGTTCATATAAATATAGAACAACAATCAAAGTGCCTCCATTGGTATGGAGGACATACAAGCTGTGATAAGATTAATAATGCTTGAAACCAAGTCAGAGAAAAAAAATGTCAATCTTAGCATACAAAGCTCAATGAGCTTGCTTCAAACCATAGAGTGACTTATTGAATCTACAAACCAAGTTAGAATCTATCACAAATCTAGGTGGATGTTCCATGAAAAATTATTCAGATAGGACACCATGAAGAAAGGAACTCTTCACATCCACTTGATGGATTTTCCATCCAAAACGAGTAGCGAGGGAAAGAAGCAGTTGAACAATGTTCTTCTTTCTGAGACAGGAAAATGTCTTAGTGTATTCAATACCTTCTTGTTGAGAAAATATCTTCACAACAAGGCGTTCTTTCTGTCGCTCAATAACACCTTCATAGGTAAGTTTGGTCCTGTAGACCCATTGACACTTCACAATGTTCTTTCCTTGTGGTCGAGGAACTAAGTCCCAAGTGCGATTTTTTGACAAAGAATCAATTTTGGTTTGCATATCTTGGTCCCATTTAGGTCATCCTTGAGCATCCAAGTAGGAAATATGGTCAAAAGTTTCAAGTGCACGAGTCATCAAGGAGGCGTTGGCATTGTGCTTTTGAATTTGAGTTTGTCATTCGGTGGAAACATCATTGACATCATCTCAAGATATATGGAAGGAAAAGGAAAAACTATTGATTATTGGAATTACTAATAACTAAAAATAATAATATCGAATAAAGAGATCATTGACTCATCCATGATAATTTTTGAGATGGTGATAAGTGAATTTACAAATAGTTGGGACCAAACCTTTACTTGAATTTACAAATACTTGGGACCAACGTTTAATGTATATCATTACTATATCCAAGAATTTGCAATCAAAACTTATAATTACAATGACCATAAATTTACAATCAAAAGAGTTGCAATATAATTAGTGCTTTAAAAAGGGCCAAAACTTTGTTCATCTAAAAAATTGAGTAATCCACTTCACATGGTATACACTTACATGTCATTGGAGTGGTTAAGCTTTGAATTTACATTCAACTCCACCCGCCTCATGGGAGATTCAATCACTGGTCCATATTATTGTTAAAAATATCCCAACCCATGGGAGAGAGAGAATGTAGCGATGGAACTTTGTTCATGGATGGTCTACAAGGAAGTGTAGATATGAGTTTTCATTGTATGCACAACCATATATGCTAGTTATAAAGAGTTATAGAGATAGTTTGGAGAGAGGAGGAAACTCCTAAAATGTATTAGGAGATAACATATGTGGAGATGGAAAGAAGAGGTTGGGCAACACATGAGACATCAAACAAAGATTGCTCAAAGGAATGTTGACTGTAAATTTTGTTACAAATTTGGGTACAAGATGTTCAAAAACAAATCTGTGGCACCATTTCACTTCACATCCAATATATGGCACCACATGTACAAATTTGGTTACAAGATGTTCAAAAACAAATACATGGCAACATTGCACTTCACATCCAATATATGGCACCACATGTACTTTATTCTAGTGACATGAATTTAATGACCTTGATGAATAGATGGTAGTTATCTAAGATTAAAACCCTAAACTTAGGTTATCTATGTTGAGAAAAAAAAAATTGCATTGTGGGAGTGTTATGTGATTAAAACTCAAAACTTAAGTATAACCTATGATTGAAAAAATAGCATTCAGTTAGAGCTAGGCTAAAAAACATTGAAATGGTCGCCCAATCAAATGTGTGATAAAAGTAATTTAAATAATATGAACAAATAATTATTTTGTTAAACATATGTACTACATTGGACACCAAAACAAATATTTGTAGTCAAAGACAAACTAATGTATGGTCATCCATATATGAAAAATATTTGTAGTAAAAGACAAACTAATGTATGGTCATCCATGAATCTAATGCTATAATCATAACTTTCAGTAATAATAATTCACTTAGTAACAATAAAAATATAATCAACTTTCAGTAATAATAATTCACTTAGTAACAATAAAAATATTTGTAATCAAAGACGAGTATGGTCATCCTTCAATACTAATGCTATAATCATAACCTTCAGTACTAATCATAACAATTTTAGCTAGAATTTAACAATAAAATCCAGATTTAGAGATTAGATACAGACAGATCCTTTTGAAATAGGAATACTTTGAAAACCAGCTCACAACAATAGGCATTCACTAAATAAACTCACACAGCAACGCAATTAAGATGCACATATCATCACACGGAGTGGTGAAAATTAGCAATGCATTCTGATTCATAGTAGTATTATCAGGAGTGCTTCCTGCTTAGCACTGGATGAATAAACTCTTCCAACCAAAATCTCTGCAATCATGATAGGAGTTGGCCCCAAAACGGGTGTGGGGAGGACCATTGCAGATCTCAGTGTTGTAAGCGGCAGCAAGCTGCCCTTCAAACACGAACTCGTATCCTCCGTGAAATTTGTCATCGATATTAGAACACCCACATTCGCTGTATCGAACAGTTTGGTTATTACACCATGCCGCTTCCCACGCAGTGAAATAGCTGCCTTTCGAAGGCCGGGCGGAGACTAAAATCAGGCACACTGATAAAAACATCATGTATGTGAAGCGCTTGGTTTCCATGGCAGCTGATTGTAGAACTGCACAAGAAATTAAAGAAGACGGAAGCGATTTGTGTTTCCAGGAAACCCAAATTTCTAGTGGGCATTTGTAGTGGGCAGTAGCTTTCAATGAATAAATTTATTTTTTCTTCTTCTCATATTCAAAGATTTCATTTGATCGGAGACTGAAAGTGGCCAGTTACAGCCCCTCAAGGAAGTCATTCGACAGACGTCTCTATGTAGAGCCCCAATTTCTCGTGGAGTAAATTAAATTGTGGACAAAGCGTACGGGTTCGCTGGCTGGCTGGCTCGACTTTGTCCGTATGCGCGTTTGGCGTTTCTTGCACGACCCTTAAATTGTGGTGAAGTCCATTAAATTATGTACAGAGAGTCTACGCGGGTTTCCTACCTGGGTCCACTCTGTTCTGTTTAAGCGATGGACGTTTCTTGCGCGGCCCTTGAATTTCTGGTCGACTGGATTAAGTTGTGGACACGAGGAATCAAATTTGGAAGGTAGGGTTATACTTCAATCTAAAGCATGATTATTGATATGACTTTTTTGTGTCACTGTGCCTTTGATTTTGAAAGGCAAAACATAGGATCACAAGGATAGGGATGATTATTGATATGACTCTTTTTTGTTACTATGTTTTTTATTTTCAAAGGAAAAACAAAATATCATAAGGATAGCTATGAGAATCTGTTTTTATTTTGTAAAGTCCGCTCAGGATTGTTCTAAATTTTTTTGAGTCGAAGCGACTCCTTTGATTCCCTGCTGAAACCTTTAGCGAATTCGATCCATAGGTCCTTCAGAAACCCCACCTGTGCAAACAGGCACTAGACGCGAGCTTCACCTCCTTCAAGTGACCACAGTGCTATGACCAAGGCCTACACCCAAAGTCACTTTTCGCCACCTCGCGATCTTGCAAGTTCGTGAGTCAAAGCTCTCAACTCCTCCTCTTCCAAATACCGATGCCCAAGACACGATACACGTAGGCTCCTTCTTGGTTAGCACCTACTACACATAACCACCAGCTAGGGCTAAGCACTAGCACCTACTCGCAACTCGCGAGTTGGAGGGTTGAACTCTCGTGCTCCCCTTTACGAAATTTTGAGGTGCGAAAGTCAACGATGGTTGACTCCCTTTTCGCACTACTCGCAACTCGCATCTTCACGAGTTGGTTTGTTGGACCCTTGTGCTCCTTTCTTGCGAGAATCCGAAGCACGAGAAGTCAACAAGGTGTTGACTCCCTTCCAGGCGATGTGTGTCCACCTGTCAACCACGCAGTCCCCACCTAACGGATGTATCACATATTCGCACGAGCCCTCGGCGCTCGCACTTCACGACTTCTGTAGTCGAAAGTGATTCCTCCCAACCTCTAAATTCCGAGATAGCAAAATTCGTGTGCGAGATCAACGAATCATGTTGATTCTCATCCAACGACCACTACTCCTCCTAAGCTTCTGAATGCGAAAAGACGTTTCGTCTTAACCTCCTCATAGGTCTGCAAGATCCAACGGTTGTCCCTGCTCCTCACTACTCGGGACTTCGCGAAACCAAGAGTTTGGTCTGTCCTCTCCAAACTCCCGAGACCCGAATCCGCGAGATGATCCAACGCTCAAACTGACCACGATCAATGTTCCTCTTTGACTCTTGACACCAGAGTGGTGGATTCGTCCAACTCCTAACTACCTTGCAGCTCCACTGGATCCTACGGTCCTCGCACTTCACGCGTTCTCCACGGAGAATTTCGACTGCTCGATTCACTTCTCAAGAATCTCTGGCCAAACTGACTCGACATCCTTCCACTGGAACTTAACTTCTACGAGATAGCTTTGATCCCCGTCTCCCTTTGAACACTTCAAAGGTGATATCCCTCCTCGAACTTTCACTTGCAAACTCAAGTCTCCAAGAGGAATCCTGCTCGCACTCCTTGTAGCAAACCTTCAAATAACTCTTGGTTATTTGAGTCATCGACTCTGTGCACTCTCTGCAACAATAGTCCTTCAACCTTCCCTTAGTTGATAAGTCCTAAGGCTTCATCTAGCCTGTGCACACCTTGCATGGCTCTGTGCTTCACCTACACTTTTGTTGGTTATGAGAACGATATCTCTCATGAGCTTTCTGAGATAACTCAGACCCTTGTCAACGCACACCTTGTGGACGTTTCGCTGCACTCCTTGCAAGAACTTTCAGGAAGAGAAACAATTGAGACTTATTCTTCTTCTCTCTCAGACTTCATACACTCAACATGATACCATACACACACATAGCATTGCAATAAATGTATAACAGAGAACATAAAACAACTGTAAACATACCATTCAACAAATGTAAACAGTAAACATCATAACACCATGAAAATTGAGTCAAAGCTTCATATATTAACTCAAGTGCTCATGTACATGGGTTCTTCTCTACAGTTCTCTGCTACAACTCAACAGCTTCAGAATTCTCTATTTCATTATGTTCTAATGATCCAATAATACAGAGGTGAGGGTGTCTATATTCGTTTTCCTTCCTACGCTTCTAAAATTGTCTAATCTATTAATTCAATTCTACCTACTTTCATTAAACAGACTTAATGTCTCTTACATTTGACAAATGAGAGAAAATCACAGACCCCCGACCCTCGAGCCAAAGTCTACTCATTAAAACTCTTCAAAACATTTCAAAATGTGCAAAATGTGTGCTGCGCTTTTTTCAGCTGTCTTCTGCATTTATGCTCACCTCGCTGGCTGCTTACGATGCTCCTACATCATACTCCCTTGCTTGAAAATTTTCATGAACTCCTATTCATGAGCTCTTGCACGGTCTGTCCATGCATACCCCCGACCCTTGGGCCAAAGTCTGCTCATTAAAACTCTTCCAAACATTTCAAAATGTGCAAAATGTGTGCTGTGCGTTTTCCAGTTGTCTTCAACATTTATGCTCACCTGGATGGCTGCTTACGATGCTCCTGCATCATACTCCCTTGCTTGAAAATTTTCATGAACTCATGTTCATGAACTCTTGCACGGTCTGTCCATACCTATGAATTTCTACTTCATCCTCCCAACTGGCATCTTCAACTGGATGTCCCTTCCATTTGACCAAGTATTCAAAATACTCTTTCCTCCTGATCTTTTTGCTAACCCTCTTGTCAAGTATGCTTTCCATCTGTGGCTTTCCAGCTACAAGCATTTGTTTGGTCCATTGAACCTCTTTATATTCCTCCTCTACTCTAGCTTCTTTAGCTTTGTAAGGGTACAAATCCGCAACATTGAATATCGGTGAGATTTCGATCCCATCAGGCAATTCAATCTCATATGCGTTTGCCCCAAATTTCCTTATGACCTTGCACAGTCCAATCTTTTTCATATTTAGCTTATTATATGTTCCCCTTGAGAACCTCTCCTTCCTCAGATGCGCAAGAATCAGATCACCAACTTCAAATTGAAGTTCTCGCCTGTGTTGATTTGCTCTCCACTTGTATTCTTGACTTGAACTCTGCAATTGCTCCTTAACTCGGTTGTGAAGCTCCCTCATTCCTTCTGCAAAGTCTTCTGCACTAGCACTTCTAACTTCATTTTGCTCCGAATCTTTCAATTCAGAAACTCCCCTTGGTGGCATTCCATATACAATCTAGAATGGACTCTGCCCTGTGCTTCTGTTGATTGAATCATTGTAAGCGAATTCCGCTTGTGGAAGAATGTGATCCCACTGACTGTGGTGTTCAGTTACTAAGCTCCTCAGCTAATCTCCCAAGCTCTTGTTTACGACTTCTGTTTGCCCATCCGTCTGAGGATGATATGCTGAGCTAAAAGACAAGTTTGTCCCCAACTTCTTGCATAGGGTCCTCTAGAAATGTCCTACAAACTTGATATCTTGATCAGAAATGATACTCTTTGGCAAGCCATGAAGTCTGACGACTTCCTTGAAAAACAGGTTCACAATATGAGTTGCATCACTGGTTTTTTGGCATGGTATAAAATGTGCCATCTTTGAAAATCTGTCTACAACCACAAAGATTGAATCACATCCTCTTTGTGTCCTTAGCAGTTCTAATATGAAATATATACTCACTGCATCCCATGGTCTTTCAAGAATGGGTAACGGTTGGTATAATCCCGTGTTTTGTCTGATTTCAACAAGACATTCTAGGTCAGGTGTGATGCGAGTGGATTTGCAATTGGAGCAGTCTTGAGCCAAGACGATAGGCAGATTGCGTATTTCAGTGAAAAACAGAATGAAGCAAAGATTAAGTACTCCACATATGACAAAGAATTCTATGCAGTCATACAAGCACTGAAGAAATGGAGACATTATTTGGTTCCCAAGGAGTTTGTTTTGTACAGTGATAATCATGCTTTACAATTTGTGACTCAACAGAAGAAGTTGAACCAAAAGCATTCTAAATGGGTTGAATACATGCAGAATTTTACTTTTGTGATTAAGCATATTTAAGGAACTACTAACAAAGTTGTTGATGCTTTGAGCAGGAAATGTTTGCTTTATGCAGGAATTCAGAGTCAAGACTTTGGATTTTGATAACCTCAAAGAAATGTATAGGGATGATCTAGATTTTAAGGAAGCATATGAGACATCTGAGAATCCAATTCTCAGGGACAGAAACCAATGGACCGAGTATATGATCTAGGATGGATTGTTATTCAGGGGCAATCAACTATGTATTCCAAAATGCTCCATGAGGGAGAATTTGTTGAAGGAAAAACACAGTGGAAGATTGGTCGGACACTTCGGTCATGACAAGACGTTCTCAAAGTTAAATGGATCATATTCATTTTCCCTCCTACGCTTCTAAAACTGTCTAATCTATTAATTTAATTTTACCTACTTTCATTAAACAGACTTAATGTCTCTTACATCTGACAGATGAGAGCAAATTTCTCAAGATTTGTTACAACATCTAGATATAAATGAAAGTATGCCTCCCCTAGCTATTACATTAATATTCGCTCATTAAAACTCTTCAAAACATTTCAAAATGTGCAAAATGTGTGCTGCGCTTTTTCTAGCTGTCTTCCGCTTTTATGCTCGCCTAGTTGGTTGCTTACGATGCTCCTGCATCATACTCCCTTGCTTGAAAATTTTCATGAACTCCTGTTCATGAGCTCTTGCATGGTCTGTCCATGCCTATGAATTTCTACTTCATCCTCCCAACTGGCATCTTCAACTGGATGTCCCTTCCATTTGACCAAATATTCAAAACACTATTTTCTCCTGGTCTTTTTGCTAACCCTCTTATCAAGTATGCTTTCCATTTATGACTTTTCAGCTATAGGCATTTGTTTGGTCCATTGAACCTCTTTCTGCTCCTCCTCTACTCCTACTTCTTTAGATTTGTAAGGGTACAAATCCGCAACATTGAATATCGGTGAGATTCTAATCCCATCAGACAATTCAATCTCATATGCGTTTGCCCCAAATTTCCTTATGACCTTGTACGGTCCAATATTTTTCATCTTCAACTTATTATATGTTCCTCTTGGGAACCTTTCCTTCCTTAGATGCGCAAGAATTAGATCACCAACTTCAAATTGAAGTTCTCTCCTATGTTGATTTGCTCTCCACTTGTATTCTTGACTTGAACTCTGCAATCGCTCCTTAACTCGGCTGTGAAGCTCCTTCATTCCTTCTGCACTGGCACTTCTGAATTCATTTTGTTCTGAATCTTTCAATTCAGAAACTCCCCTTGGCTGCATTCCATATACAATTTGGAATGGACTCTACCCTGTGCTTCTATTGAGTGAATCATTGTAAGCGAATTCTGCCTGTGGCAGAATGTGATCCCACTGACTGTGGTGTTCATTCACTAAGCTTCTCACCAAATCTCCCAAGCTCCTGTTTATGACTTCTGTCTACCCATCCGTCTGAGGATGATACACTGAGCTAAAAGACAAGTTTCTCCCCAACTTCTTCTATAGGGTCCTCCATAAATACCCTATGAACTTGGTATCCCGATCAGAAATGATACTCTTTGGCAAGTCGTGAAGTCTGACAACTTCCTTGAAAAACAGGTTCACAATATGAGTTGTGTCACTGGTTTTCTGGCATGGTATAAAATGTGTCATCTTTGAAAATATGTCTACAACCACAAAGATTGAATCATATCCTCTTTGTGTCATTCGTAGTCCTAATATGAAATCCATACTCACTGGATCCCATGGCCTTTCAGGAATGGGTAACGGTTGGTATAACCCTGTGTTTTTCCTTTTTCCTTTCGTGTGCTGAGAAATTATGCACCTATCCACAAATTTATTAACATTTGTCCTCATCCCTGGCAACAAATATGAGCCATTCAACTTTGAGAACGTCTTGTCATGACTGAAGCGTTCGACCTATCCTCCACTGTGTTTTTCCTTCAACCGATTCTCCCTCATGGAGCATTTTGGAATACATAGTTGATTGCCCCTGAATAACAATCCATCCTAGATCACATACTCGGTCCATTGGCTTCTGTCCCTGAGAATTGGATTCTCAGATGCCTCATATGCTTCCATAAAATCTGGGTCATCTCTATACATTTCTTTGAGGTTATCAAAAACCAAAGTCTTGACTCTGAATTCCTGCATAAGCAAACATTTCCTGCTCAAAGCATCAACAACTTTGTTAGCAATTCCAGAAATATGCTTAGTCACAAAAGTAAAATTTTGCATGTATTCAACCCATTTAGCATGCTTTTGGTTCAACTTCTCCTGTTGAGTCACGAATTGTAAAGCATGATTATCACTGTACAAAACAAACTCCTTGGGAACCAAATAATGTTTCCATTTCTTCAGCGTGTGTATGACTGCATAGAATTCTTTGTCATATCTGGAGTACTTAATCTTTGCTTCATTCAGTTTTTCACTGAAATACGCAATCGACCTATCGTCTTGGCTCAAGAATGCTCCAATTGCAAATCCACTCATGTCACACCTGACCTAGAATGTCTTACTGAAATCTGGAAAAACTAGAATTGGTTGTTCAGTGATCTTCTTCTTCAGCAAATTGAAAGTCTTTTCTGCTTCCTCTGTCCAGTGAAAAGATTTATGTCTTTTCTTCACCGTATCCACCCTCGGTGCACTAATTCCACTGAAATTTCAGATGAATTTCCTGTAGAAACTAGCCAAACCATGGAAGCTTCGAACTTCAAACACGCTCTTCGGCGATGGCCAATTCTTAATCTCATTTACCTTTTCCGGATACATCTTCAACTTGTTTGTAGAGATAACAAAACCCAATTAAACGAGTTTTGTCCTCATAAATGACGATTTCTTCATATTAATCAATGATTTCTCTTTCTTTAATCTCTTCATCACTGCAGCTAAATGCTTTAAGTGCTCTACTTCTGTTTTGTTGAAAATTAATATATCATCAAGATATACAATGACGGATTTTCCTATGAAATCCTTCAGGACTTCGTTCATCATTATTGTGAAAGTATTGGGTGCATTCGTTAAGCCAAATGGCATGACAAGCCATTCATATACCCCTTCATTCGTCTTGAATGTTGTCTTCCATTCATCACCTTCTCTCATTCGAATTTGATGATACCCACTTTTCAAATCAATCTTTGAAAAAAACTTTGCTCCACTCGAGAAATCCATCAAGTCATCCATCCTTGGCAATGGAAATCTTTATCTGATGGTAATCTTATTGATTCCCCTTGAGTCTGTACACATCCTCCAACCTCCATCTTTCTTTGGGCTGAGCACTGTCGAAACAACGCATGGACTCAAGATTTCTCAAATCAATCCATTGTCCATTAAGTCCTGGACCTGCCTCTTAACTTCTTCATTTTCCTGCGGCGTCAATCTGTACGCTGGTTTGTTCGGTAAACTGGCTCCAGGTATAAGATCGATATGATGGCTTATACTCCTGATAGGTGGCAATGAACAAGGTAGTTCGTCCACTACTATATCAACAAATTCTTCCAGCAACTTCTGGATTTCTTCTGGTAAATCATCTATTCTTGTACTGGTCAAAACAATTTTGGGCTTCCTGAACACAATAAATTGTGTGTCTTCCTTCTTCTTAACCTCATCAAAAATTTCCTTCCCACTCATGAGAAGTACAGTGTTGCTCATCTCAGTTTTCACTTCTTTATCGTTAATCGACAACATGTACATCCTACCATTTTTCTCTAGGGTGTAAGTGTTCTTTCTCCCATCGTAAATCACGTTTCTGTCATATTTCCATGGTCTACCCAACAATAGATAACAAACATCCATGGGAATGACATCACATAATATCTCATCTTTATATCCTCCTATTTTAAATTCAACTAAACATTGTTTAGTGACATTTACCTGATGTCCTTTTTGTAGCCATGAAACTCTGTATGGGATTGGATGTACAACAGTCTCCAGCTCTAGCTTTTCCACCATCTCTCTAGAAACGAGATTATCTGTGCTACCGCTATCCACTATGACCTTGCATACTCTATCTTTAGTTTTGCAAGTAGTTTGAAACATACTGTTTCTTTGGGTTGGGTTCTTTGCCTCCTTCTCTGGCTTCAAGAGAACTTTTCTCATCATCAAATATATTCTACCCTTAGCGTCTTCTGCCTCAACATTCCATCCTTGAGCTTCAACAATGTGAGTTTCACCACCATCTTTCTTCTTATATGGACACTCATAGGATTTATGTCTGATTTTTCCACAGACAAAGCATTTCACTTCACAACCTCTACCTCTTCTTATTCCTCTGGCTCGAGGAAAATTATTTCTATCGGCACATTGCCTCCCTTGTGAGCTTCCTCCCCTCTCAGGTTGAGTTTGAGGTTTCTTCCCCTCTTCCCTAGGTTTCTGAGTTTTGTCTTGGGCAATTGTTTTTCCTCTGGCTTGACTTCTACCTTGACCTCTTTGACCTTGCTTCCCGCTCAGCTTCTCTTCAGCTTTTAGAGTTATATGATAAGCATCTTCCACATTTAGAATAGTCATCATTCTCATTTAACCTTGAATGTCATATCACAGACCATTCATGTACCTGGAAAATTTTTCATCATCGCTTTCCTGATGACCTGCTCTGATGTTTAGCCTATAGAATTATTCAGTGTATTCTTTCATTGACATCAACTTCTGTCTCAAATTTTGTATCCTCTGAAACAGAGTGATTTGATAATCCCTGGGTATAAACTTGGCTTTCATTTTTTCAACCATTCTATCCTAGCTCTTGATTTTTTGCTTGCCCTTGCAGCCTCTGTCAGCCTGCAGTTCATCCCACCATAGTGTTGCATGTAATTTAAGTCTAATAACGACATGTTTGACTTTCTTGTTTTCCTCGAAATCCTCATAGTCAAAGTATTTGTCTAGAGCTCTAATCCAGTCTAGAAGCTCTTCAACATCCAGGTTTCCCTCATATACTGGAATGTCCATTTTTTCTCTGGCACCTATCCTTGCAACAACCTTGAATAGGCGTTCTTCCGCAACATATTCAACTGTAAATTCTTCATATTCAACTTCATTTTCACTTTCAACTTCGTTGATATCTCCAACGTCAGCTATGCACCTCTATGTTGTCTCCATATAATCAAGCCTGGCATGTAATTCACACATTTCCCTTTCCACTGCTGGATCAAGTAATTGCCTGTCTCTTCTTCTCGGCGGCTGCAAAATTTATCTCTTCTCTCTTCTACAAAAAAGAAAATAATTTGTTCTATTCTATGATACCACTTGATGTGTATCAGAGTACTCATTTTCCTCTAGCTCCCTCTACCTGAAATGTACAACCAAAATCAGGCTTTGATACCAAATTATGCAGACACGCGACCCTCCGGCCAAAGTCCGCTCATTAAAACTCTTCAAAACATTTCAAAATGTGAAAAATGTGTGCTCTTCTTTTTCCAACTGTCTTCCGCATTTATGCTCACCTGGCTAGCTTCTTACGGTGCTCCTACATCAAATTCCCTCACGGGAGGGCCTAGAATATGTAAGTGTGCAGAGAGCGTTGAAGATTAATTGCTACAATAGAATAGAGACATTGTAATTGTTTTCCAAAGAAATATTTCACTCTCTTTGCATCTAGCCATCATTGCAGCTATCCAAGAATTGTAGCTCGTGGAGGCGATTTCAAAACCTATCAATATTCAACCAGTAATAACCATCATGAATCTTTAGTGTTTTCTTTGCCTCAGTCGTTCAATCGACGAAGAATTTCCAATCAACATGGTGGTATGTCCCTAGTTATCTTTGGTTCAGTTCATTTCTTATTCTGGTTCTGGTCCTGTGTTAGGGGTTTCTTGCTCTCTCTTTATCTTTAGTCTGAGAATATGGATTCAACAAATGTTGAGTTATGATGCTTCGTTGGAGGGCTTGCATGGTCCACCGAGGATGGGAGCCTGCAGGAGGATTTTAGTCCTCATGGAGAAGTTGTGAAATCTAAGATTATTAGTGAACAGAAAGAAAGAAAAAGGTGCAACCCATGTGCACAAAATTCGGATTTATGTTTTTTGAATGGATTTCTTTAAGAATAGAGAAAATAGTTATATTAAATTTTAAGAAAATGGATTGTGTTAAATATATCAACATTATTTTTATCTGTAAAACAATTGAAATGAATTATGAAGAGCCACTCATAGAACATGTTAACTTAACTTAAGCTGATGGTTCTTGATGTATGCAGTGCCACAAGTTTGGTTATGTCTATAGTCTGTTACAACTTATGGTTCTTGGAGTATTTGGTAACCCAAGAACAACGGCATGTGTATAGTATGTGATCATTGTGTGTTTGTAAAAATGGTTATGTGTAAGATTGACTGTTGGATATATTCAATGTCAACAGAATGATTGAGTATCAAAACTATTTTTTTGGCAAATACAACAAGCCACATACTTTGACAGATGGAAGTATGTCAAGACTTGTTAATCATTACAGGTACGGAATTGATGGTCATGTGCAATTGAGTCTTCAATGAATCAAGTGGTAACTTGAATGAATGGTTGTGAGAAAGAGCGTTGTCTATGAGGTTTCATATGTGGATCAAGATGTTGATGAAGACTATACCAAACATACATCATATGTCTATTTGATTTTAGTATTATTCTTCATGATGTAAGGGAGGTTGTTAGAATTAATGCTTACTTTAGAATTGGTTCGGGTTTCTTAGAGAGAGTTGGGATGTTCTCTCAATCTCTCTCTAAGTTTGGAATAAGTTGGATCTCACAACACCTATATAAATGTATTGTATCGGGTTTGAATATGGAATAGTAATAAAAAGGTATAGTGGTTTGAAAAAACAAGTTTTCAATACAAGAGAACGGTGTTCTTCACAAAAAAATATTTTTTATAAAAAATTTGAATAAAATCATTTAAAGTCTAATATAATTTAGAAGAAGATTAGAGATAAATACACTAGAAGAATTTTCAATGTGAAACTTCAATAGGTTATGTGATTAATTTTTAGAAGAATTTTCAATTTGGAACTTCAATAGGTTATGTAGTCAATTTTACAAATTATTGTACAAGCACATCTAGTAATAGCAACCATCACGTGCTTCTAGAAATATATCTTTATATAAAATTTCACAGAATTAGGATAGATATTCATGTCCTTTTATGCCATGCATTGAAGATATTCTAATTTATGTTCATTAGGCTCATTGGAATAGTGAAAAGGGAGATTGAAGAGGCTTTGATATCCAATTTTGATATTGATGAGGTATGTTGCAATCAAGGAACCTAAATAATGATCTAAAATGGATCATTATATATTTCGCCATCTATTGTGGTACTATGGGTGGAAAAATTGAAACTATTGGCTCGTAGGGTTCACTTTAGGGGCAGGTCCTACTTTGATTATTTGGAGTCGAGAACCTTTTGGACCTCGTTTGAGGCCTTAAAAAGTTGTTTTGGGGGGTCAAAAATTTGAAAAAAAACTTCTTATCCTCTCATAGTTATTCGACACATTGAGAGCTTTCCAATAGTATGAATATAATTTCAATTGGAGTTTATACACATAAGTTATGTGTCCCTCAAGTTGATATGTCATGCTGACCACCTTGATACTAAGTGGATGCCATGTGAGCACACATTACTCAGACATGTGGATTGAAGCATGCAAAAACCCTAAACCAAACCCTAGATGGTTATTAGGCCATGTTAAATACTAGGCCACTATGATAGGAAGGGTTTCCATTCTTATTGTATTGTGTATTAAACCATTGTTGAATAAAGAATCTAGAAGTGGGATATTGTAGCAGAATAGAGGAAGTAGAAGATCCAAATAGCTAGACTGCATGACAACTATATTGTGAGTGCCCCTTTATTTGTATTTTCATTTCAAAACTAAAAAGAAAAGAGTGTATAGGCCTCATTTTCTAACTACAATTTTCTCGTACTAGGTTTTTCCAAGGTACATATTGTGTTTATTGTGTGGATGGTGTGTTATTCACTTAGCTTCTTTTATTTTAGTTTCAATTATCTCAATATTTTCATGCATTGAGAAAGTAAAATTTAATTTGAATCTTAAGTAAAGAACTACATATTAAAATATTGTAAAAATTGTTAATGTTTTGGTAGTTGCGGAAGATATTAACCTCCACGTGTAACCTATGACTTAGAATAGAATATTATGGAAGCAAGTGAATCATTAAACAGATGTGTCGAAACCCTAGAATACAAGTCGACGTAGTAGAATAAATAATATTATAATATTATCTTCCACAGGAAAATGATAAACAAAAAATATAATTACCAAAAATTCAGGTCGACCCAGCTAGAATAGTCACTAGACAAATTAATATAAATAGAGGAAATTTTAGCTCATTTGGATACCCAGTCAGAGCACAAGTCTTGTGGAGAGATGCAGTTGCATCTATAAGGAGGAATAAGGGCGTATAGTCATGTCTTGGTTATGGTCTCTCTCTAATGCTATCAAGTGATTCTATTGGTGATTATCTTGGTGAAACTCTTGGTGATATTCTTGCTAAGTATGACAGAAGGTTGAGAGAGTAGTGCAGTTGTAGCTGCTGCAATTGTGTATGGCACTTTTTTGGATATGGAGACTCTCTCTCTTGTGCAATACCATTGGAGAAGGAGAACTCTACTTGTCTTGAGTTGTTGCTACAATTAGCAGCTAGGTTTTATCTGTTGGTTCTAAAGTAGGCTTGCCAGAATTATTGTAAGTAAAGGTTAGTGTGCTCGGGGGTGGCATATGTGAATGCCTATGGTTGGGTGACATTGATTTGACATTGTCTATGCTTAAACGAGCATACCAAAATTTTAACAAAAACTTGTAAGATCTGTTGTGATAAACTATTACAGTGGAATATCCACAATAGTTTACAAATCATATTGGTATTAGAGAAACTTTCTTTAGGGTTTTTGTAGGAAGTTGCAAGATCTAGGAATTCATGTAAAGTATGAAAAGCTTATCCATGGTAGATAAATACAATAAGAATCCATCAAATGAGTCAGAAAAGATATTTTTAAAGATAGAAGAATAGGTCATTGACATCTCTAGCAACATGGCCATCCTCATGACAATGTTAGAGAAAAATTTTGGACCTTTTGGAGACTTTGGTGGTTCTAAATCATAATCTAGATCAGATTATAAATCTAGAGATAAAAAAGAACCAAAAAAAGAGTTGAAAAAACAGAAAGAGAAAAAAAGAACTTGTTGTAGTGCCATCTGTTCTTGCCAATTTATGTTTAAAGTGGAAGCAAAAGTGGACATCAGACCCTACCAAAGTGAGATTGGTGCTGTTAATTTGAATCAGTGGTTGCAATAATTACAATTTTACTTCAGTGTTCATAACATAGCATAAGAGAAAAAAAATCATTTTCCTATTTAAAGTTAGAGGACCATGCCCAAAATTGCTAGGAAAGTCACATAGAGATGCTTAGGCTAGAGAGTTATCCCCAGTAAGTAACTGGGATATGTTTAAAACCCTCATTAAGTCTAATTTATACCCTATTGGGTACGAACAAGACCAATGGATCCATTGGCATTACTTTTGATAGAAGCAAGGGAAAAGTGTGCAAGAGTACACCGTCAAGTTTAGAAAAATGGTGATTATGGTGGGTATATTTCCCAATAACTTGAATGCACTCCTCAAGTATCTGGGTGTTGTACATATTCATTTACAAAGGAAAGAGATGTTATTTAAACCTAATACATTTGATGAGGCCTATGTGCAAGCACAATATCTAAATAGCATGAGTAATAATAAAGAACAACCAAGTGGTTCAAAGCAAACTGTTATAACCCTATATTTCATAGGATCAATTGGTGACTAAAGATTTTTACTCCTGATGTAGTTTGGCTGGAAATAATATTTTATTCTTGCAAATTATTTTCAAAAAGAAAGAAAAGAAAAAAAAGAAAAAGAAAGAAAAAAGAAAAAGAAAATAAAGAAAAGAAAAAGAATAAAAGAGAGCATAAAAGAAAATGGATAAAATCCCCATGCAATAACAATGACCTGATCCATATAGTTTAATCATGGTCAGGTCTTTTAAATTTATGTTTATAGGCTTAGTGAATAAGACATGGCTAAACATTTTAATCTTAGCCAAGTAGATAGGTTAGTTAGTGAATAAATTTGACCAAATTGTTTAAACTTGGTCAAATATATCTAGGGTAGAGGAAGTTTTGGCCCAACAGTATAATCTAGGCTAAATATGTAGGTAGGTAGGATGGGGCCTAGACTAGCAAGTTTTTCCTCCAATAAAACACACATGATATTTGATGAAAGTTCATGACTTTGAGGTTTGAAGTGTTTTTCCTAAACCCATGGTGACAAAATGCAAGGGAAGCGGTGAAAAAACCCACAAAGGAGCACTATCCTAAGTTTTTGCTGCACATTTTGGTTCGCACTCGAAGATTAAGGACTATGCACAGATCTACAGTGGATGCATCGGTGCTAAGATCTAGGGTTGATAGGAAATTCCAGACCCCCTCGACCGTTCTACCTTTAACGGTGGGGGAGGGGTCCGATATGGAGACTAAAGAGCACACATAGATCAATGGTTGATCTAGAGGCGCTTAGATCTATGACCGACAAGAGATTCTAGACCCCCCCGAAGGTTCTACTTTTAATGGTGGGGGGGGGGGGGTCGATATGGGCTATTTACCTAGAGGGCCCCATCCTAGCTTGTCACCAATCCATTATGTCGGACCCCCTCTTCTCCAAACCATTTACTACCTCACCATTGAATCCCGTGCTCCCCTCACCATTGAATTTCTAACAGAGATGTAACAAAATATTTCTTTTCCCCAGAGAGCACAAAGTTTTGATCTTTTCCTCCCATAGGATGCCCAATTTCCCAAGAAAAATCCCCCTTACCATTCGTCCATGTTTTCAGAAAAGGGAAACCAAATCATCTCATCATTATGTTGTCTTCTTAGTTATTTCTCAGACGAATGGGTGGACGAACCCATCTTGGGTTTCCTATCTTTTTTCTATGCCGAAGAAAAGGCCACCATCCAGTTCGACTACAAAGGTTTTCTAGCTGAGAACATGCACGAACAACTTTTCATATTCACCACAAAGGGCATGTTTTGGTATTCTTTAATACTGTATTAAATGTTCATGTTATTTCAAGAAGATAGGTTCTCATTCCCTATGTAGAAAATGGACCAAGAAGGTAAACCACAGTTTATCACCTCCTTGACTTCACTACTCACAAGAAACTCCACCGAGTTTAATTTCAAGAAATTTATTGAGAAGTTTTACCACCCAGTGGTAAGAATGCTCAGTGGTAGAGAAGAGTCAAGGATAAATGAGGAGGTCCAAAGAATCTTACACCTCTCGGACCCCGCCATGACTAGAGACTGGTATTTGTATCAGAATCACACGTAGATTAGAGTATATGCGTGTGAGTTATCTCCCTATAAGATGCCAAAATACTTGCCTATGAGAATATTCACCTTGGAGTACATTAGGAAAATGATTAATTCAGATGGCATTCATTTCATGTCTTTGAAGAAGAAACAACAAATGAGAATCAAAGGGCAGATAAGACCTTTTATTTGCAATAGTCAAGTTGCAGGGGAAGAGGCAGACAAGGTATTAAGGGAAATGAAGTTTGGCACAAGATTCATGTGGCACTATGATCCATGTGGGATTATTGTAGCGATGAGATTGAAGAAAAAAAGTTCTCCATATTCTCATGCACTCAAATCAGAGATCGAAAAATTTGCAAACTAGACAGAGTGGGAGGTAAACACTCTGGAAGACATAGAACCACATCCCACTCCAACTTTCATCTCACAAACAACTACACTACAGATAACCAAGGAGAAAAGACCCAGAAAGGATGTCTCTCCTTCAATCACTGAAGTCTCAACAAAGGATTTCCAGGTGTACAAGAAAAGGCCTAAGATCGCTCACACTACTGACAAGTCTGGAGAGGAAGAGACCTAGTCCAACATAATAGTCGAGAGGGAGCATTCATCACCTTTCTCAAGAAGTCATCAGGTGACATCTACTTTTTCCTCAAAGAAGTAGACTGCTACCACTATGATTACCCAATCTCCACCAGGATCTGCAAAATTGAGCATTTTTGAAAAGTATGACTTGATTAAGAATAAAAAAAAGACTTGATTAAGGATTTCTTCCAGAACTGAGCAACACCTATGCTCAGTTCTGGAAGAAAACATCCACAACACAACACAAATTTTTATCTTCTTTTGATACAGAAAAGAGGAGAATGCACGTGGAATTTTTGCAGGCACAAGTGCCCCATCCAAAGGAAATCATTGATTACAAGAGGTAAACATTTTAGTTTAACACCAGATATGTACATCCAACTGATCAGATGGATTTACATAGGTAGACTGGAGAAATGGTTTTCTCAACATTGGCCAATGCTTCCACTTCTGCTGCCAAATTACAGGTTTCTCTGAACAATGTTCAGACCCAATTAAAGTTGGATAAAATATAATCCTTTTCAAAGGGTAACAGGATTAAGTCCTTAGAAGAATTGGTGCTCAAAATTGGGTATGACCCCTCAAATGTGAAAGAAGCTAAGGATATGCTCAATATAAAGAATGATGACATAGAATATTTGAGGAAGAAACTAAAACTTACACCTACATAAGACTCACAGGCCAAAGAGATGGCTGAGACAAAAGGTGAAAAGGAAGAGATGCTAATGTTGATCATGGAACAGAATGCACAGATAAAATATATGGAAGCAAAATTGGAGAGGTTAGTAAAGGAGAAGGAACATGAAACACCCATGGAAGTCATCCCACTAAGTGTAGTTCCCCTCAAAGAAGTTTGCATAGAAAAAGGGTCAACAACTACCACAGCAGAACTTCCATCAACCACCCCACTAACAGTTCTGGAAAAATCTGTAGAGATAGAAAAATCAATGGAGGAGATGACCCTACAAGGAACGAAAATCAATAGACTGAACAAAGAGATTGAGAATCTCTAGGAGCTCAAGTCTTCCTACCATACAAGCTACAAAATTGAGAGGCAAACTGTGGGGGGGAAAACACTAGCAAATAGTGAGGGGGAAAACACTAGCAGAATCTAAGGAGAACATTTGGATGGATATCTCCAAATCGGTAAACGAAATATGGCCCATGGTGAAAATCATGTTTGAACAACATGAACCGGTGCTGAGGAGTAGGCAAGTCATCGACAAGATAAAATGAGAGCTAGGGGAAATTCCCACATAAGCTAATGAGATCATTAAGTTTCTGAATTCAAAAACTAGGGAAGAGCTGGAAGACCTGAAGATTGAAGACAAAACAAAAACTGTCCTCGAGGTCAAAAGAGTTCTGACCAAAACAGGATTAATTTTGCAACTGGAGGAGAAAGTCTAGAACATGGATATTGGGGTTCAAATATTCTTTAGCAAGATTGATGTGTTGCAGAAGAAAGGTCTTCCTGGTTTGTTGGTTCTAAATGATAAGCTAATGACCCTTTATGAATACAAACAGAAGATTACCATGGTTTCCAAGGACAGTTCCAAGTTTTCAGGAATTCAGGGTAGCATAATAGGAAAAACATTTCTAGAAACATTGCAGCTGGACCTCAGTATCCAGCATGAAATCAAATATATTTTCATCACCAATCCAACTTTTTCCAAATATACAGAAATGGATGAAATCTATTGAATATTGCTCAAAGTCACCATTCCCAGTAAGCAAAGATGGGAGGATCTGTGCAATTTGATCGAATGAGAGATGAGGTGTAACATCTGAGTCAGCATGCAGAGCAGTCAAAGTCACGTGAATGATTCACCAACGACCTTCCCCAAAATCAACATGAAGGATACAACAGATCATCATCAACTCCTATATTTTTGTATCTTGTTATCTAGTTAATTAGATTTAGAGTCTACCACGTCCTGATCATTAATGACAGGGTCGTTTCTAATTTTTGTTATAAATACTTCAAACTTCGAAATACTAAGGGTTGATGTTTACGCCCAAGCAAGCTGTAAGCACTGTAATTTTTTATCAGAGATCTACTAGTAATAAAGGACATTTCACAGGATTTTTGTGTGTTAGTTGTTGGTGATGTTTTCTTCTCTTAGTTGGATGGTTTTTCCTATCTTCATAATCATTTATGTTTTCTATATCTGATCGTTTTAAAGAAGTTGAAGTTGTAGAATTTATCTTTGTATACTTTGTTTTTGGATTTTAAAGATCTAAATGTTTATGTAACAACCCTGCTTAAATAAAAGTAAAGGATTATTAATTATAATTAAATTGATAATCTGATTGTCCTAAGATGTTAGCCAAACAATAATTGTTTCCTATATAATATTAACTAAATTAATTATCATTAATTATTTGTTCATAATTGTCAATGGTTATTTAATTATTAATCAACTCTTTAATTATGTGAGTAAAGAATTAATAGGGTTGATAATTTAATTTATTAAAACTTACGTATATGAGTGGGATAACAAACATTAAATAAATGATAAGAAGCATTAAATAAATGGGATAAGATATTTAAGAATGGGATAAGATATTAGGTGGGGAGTAAATGAAGGGAAGTCGGTGAAGGAGGGATAAGGGGGGAAAGGAGTTTTGGGGGAGGATTATTCTACGGGGAGTTGGCCATGGATTTTTGGGAGCTCTGAATATTGCAGAGAGGGAGGTGAAATTTTGTGAGTGGCATTGACACAGTGGACCGGAGTTGTTGGGAGTTTTGGGCATGGAGGGCCAGGATATCCGTTGATATCCTGGGGCTAGGGAGCTACCTAGTTGGAAGGGAGGACGGTTTTGGGTAGTGTTTTCCATAAACGGGAAGGAAGCAAGCGGCGGGCAAACACAGGTTGATAGCATCAGAGGTTCAGGTATTTACCAAGAATTGTGCATTGTTTTGTATAGAAATTTGTTATTAAATTTTATTATTATGATGAATATGATTGTGAATGTGTTAATGAAGTAATTTTTAAATTTTACTGTTGTGTTGTAATTCAATGGTTGTTTAAATTAATTTAGCCATTACAATTTATATTCTGATATTATGATTAAGAAATTCTTAAATGCTTCTTGGTTATAATTGATTATCTCACCTTTTCTATTGTCCATCATTTAATTTCTAAAGGATCTAATAGTTGCATTATCCTGCCCTATGAAAACACCTTGTAAAATCTGTTTGTTGATCTCAAACTTTATAAAACAGACCCCATAGCCCAATGGAAGCGTAAGAAATATTTCAGCCATTTTTATAAAAAAAACAACACATTCTCATTTATTTAACTAGCCTAAAATCTGAAATCCAAAACAAAGTTAACTTTTACAGAGAGATACCTCTCTGAAACTGGAAGGGCTAGATCCCAGTTTTGAAGTGGTTGGATAAAGTTACCTCTAGTAAATTTCTTCTACATAGCAACAACCTCTGGGAATTTATAGAGCGATAACATAGTGGTGACGATACTGGGGACTGAACAAATTTTATATATATCACGTTTTATTTTCCCTAGACTAAGAAAACTTTATTTATGAACGAATTATAAAGTCTAAACTTATATAGAGATAATGTTCAGAGGTTATTAAAGTTTGTATATATTAGTTAAAAGATTCTAAAAATGAAATTAAAATTAAAAATTTTGGCTCCCAAAAGAGTTTTCACTAGATCTCATCCAGACCCAGAACCTGCAATAGCAATAGACAATCCCGAAAAATTACTCAGAAAGAAAACGTTGTAGAGGGTTACAGAAATAATAGTCCACTTCATAGGTCCCCTTCTCTCCCAGAGAAGTTGGTTTCCCTTCAAGATCTCGAGTTTGACATATATTTTGAACAAATCCTTTTTCGAACAAAATCTGACATCTCTGTAAGTGAAACAGTTTTAGATCAAACCATCCTTCAACCCAGGACCCCTGAAATACTTTCTCCTAGAGCTGACATTGATCAACGATTTCTCCAGGAATTTGAGAATCTAGAAGATCTAGTTGCGAATCTTGATCAAGCCTTAGACAAAGCTCACTTTCAGCAGCCAGTCAAACTTTCTGCCTTGACTATTGTTGCATCTTTTATTAAACCTAAACCAGTTCATTCATCTCCTCCCAACCCTTCATCTTCCACAGCTTCTGTCACCTCCCCTCCAATCACACGGGTTGTTGTTCAGCCTCCTCCACCAATCATGGTAGAAAGATATGCTCCATTGGTGTTGGTTGATCCTTTACATGCCATGCCTTAGGATTATCAAACCAGACTCCCTCAGTTTGATAGTACTATTCCTATGAATGCATAGCAACATGTTGAAAAAATGAACAATTATTTTGATTTGCAGGAAGTAGATGAAGATGATGTGAAGATGAGACTATTTGCATAGAGTCTGACTGGAGAAGTCAAAAAGTGGTTCAAAACCTTACGTGCTACTCCCATAACTGACATTGTTTCTTTTAATAGAAGTTTCCTTGATAGGTGGGAGGTAAAGAAAAATCCTCTCCAGATCTTGTTAGAATATGAGAATATCAAAAGGAACCATGGAGAGACAGTGAAGGATTACTGCACCCGTTTCAATAATCTATACAATGCAATTTCAGCTGATATCAAACCACCTCAAGGTTTGGCATTAATAAAATTCCCCGATGGATTCAACGCTGACATTACGTATCAGTTAAGGGAAAGAAAATCTGCTACTCTAAAAGACATGCATAAAAGTGTCATTAGTGTGGAAGAAAATATTTTAGCAAGAAGAGCCAGGCAGAAAACAAAAAGGAGGGTCACGATTAAGGAAGATCCTTCCACTTCCTCTTCAGATGAAAAACTAGATTCTATAGCCAGAGCTATGGAAAGAGTGATGGAAAGGAATACTATAACTGACATAAATCCACCTAGGGAAAACCAATCCGCTCCTCAGATTCAGAATCCGAACTTCAGAAGAAATCCTCCCCAGATCAGGAAGAGAGATCTGAGGGATCAAAGTGAATAGAGGGGGCCTAATCAGTATATTAGACCACCCCTCCAGGAAAATTACGCTGATGAAGGTGAGGAGATAATCGAAGAATTGGATGATACTCATATAAACCTCATGGGTGTTCACGATGATGAATCCATTTTTCTTACTCAGGAAGAGAATGAGCTTTTCCTCATTTCACAAACAAAGGTAAATGAGGAAGTAGAGGAGACATAACAACATGCCTTTGAAAATGATATAATGGAGGTACATAGGCAGTATAACCTAAGAAGCAATAAGGAAAATGAAAACCCTCCAAAGAAGGTTACTGAAACAAAGAAGGCTATTGAAACAAAGAGAATAGTCGAAACCAAGAAAACCTCAGAATCCTCTCCCAAAAAAGTCCCTGAGTGGAATAATGATGAATCCCTTGCAAAAATAAATCTCAAAGTTTTACAAATAGAAAATCAGACTGAAGTTTCATCAACTAGCCAACCAAGTGCTCCTTCCCATAGAACTCTGATGGATAAACCAGAAGTGCAAAGATTAAGCAGCCTTGAAGGGGAACTAGCTAAACTGAAGATTCCCATTCCCCTCTCCAAGTTGATGAGTAAGAACTCTTGCAGGTTGAACCTGATTAAATATTTGAGCATCGAACCAGAGATAGGTACGAAGTCCTTGAATGTCAGATCTGCAAATTACTCGGACATGGTAAATCTTGTTGATGATCATCCAGAGATCATGTTTGGTCCTGAAGTTGATGGTCAAACTGATAACGGTGTCGTGGCCCCTTTTTACATCAGCCTAAATATCCACAACTTGATATTACACAACGCTATACTCGATTCGACTGCCTCTCACAACCTGATGCCCAAAGCTGTGATGGAAAAGTTGGGACTCAAGGTCACCAAACCCTACAGGGATTTGCATTCTTTTGACTCAAGCAAGGTCAAATGCATAGGGATAATTAAGGATTTATGCATCACCCTAGCTCAAATCCCAACAAAGAGTATGGTAATGGATATAGTAGTTGCATAAATTCCCCCAAAATATGGTATGTTACTGTCAAGATCATGGGGAGATAAGATGAAAGGAACCATGCAGCTATATATGTCCTATGCCACCATATCGGTATTTGGACAATAGAGAAGACTGTACAGAGAAACCTTGATGAAGTATATGGTCAACAGTCAGGAAAAGGCACACAATTACCCACTATAATCTACACACTTTGATCTAGAATCTTTCATTCTTTACATTGATGGTGATTTGGAAGAACAAATCGCTCAGCTGGAAGATGATATGCATGATTTGAAATAAGATAAAGCAATCACTGAGGCAAGAAATGATGAAACTATGGAAAGTGAGGAACTGCCAACAAATTTTTGGAGCATGGATTTCAATGGTGCAGTGAGTAAAGAGGGAGATGGAGCTGGAGTTTGGTTACATAATCACAGATAAAGGTATTCAGAGAGCCATTCTTACAAACTAAATTTCCAATGCACTAACAACAAAGCTGAGTACGAAGATTTGATGATCGGCCTGAAACTACTGAAGAAATTTGGTGCCAAACAAATTATGGTAAGGGGTGATTTTGAACTGATTATCAAGCAAATCAAAGGTGAGTATGCAACTAAACATTCCAGACTTAGATCTTATAGAAATGATGCTTTGGATTCTCTTCAATGTTTTACTAAAATCAATTTGCAGGTAATTGCTAGGGGACAAAACATATTAGTAGACGGGTTGGCTAGGTCATCAACTACCTGCAAAATGCCCTTCCATCCCACTCACAAATACACGATGGAAGTGAAGTGCATGCCAACCGTTCCATACAACATTAGATACTGGCAAGTATTTGGAAATGATCATCAAATGGAAGACTTCCTACAGTGTAAGAATGAGTTTGAATGTACAAATATAGATTTAGAAAATGATGATGATGTAAATAAATCTTTTTCTAAAACTGGTAGTGTAAATAACTCAAATTCTGAAGGGTTGAATAAAAATAAAATAGATGCAGATGAATTGAATTAAAATGAGATAGATTCTTGTATTCTATAGTTGAAAAATAATGTTTTACCCAGAGGTTTAGTTCTGCTAGAAGACTTGTTCGATTTTAACGATGTAGCCAAAAAACCGAAAATTGAAGCTAGTGGTAAAGAGGTCGAAGAGTGCAACATAGGAACAAAATAAAAACCCAAGATGATAAAACTTTCTAAATCTCTTCCCCTTGAGAAAAAACTCAAATGCATTGAACTTCTTAAGGAATATGTAGATGTGTTTGCTTGGTGTTATGAGGGCTTAAAATCCTACGACACAAGTATCATACAACATCGGATTCCCATAAAATAAGAACACAAACCTTTCAGGTAGAAACTTAGGAGAATAAATCCCAAGTTGCTTCCCCTGATAGAGAAAGAAATCAAAAAGATGTATGATGCAAAAATTATAGTCCCCTTGAGATTTTTCAAATGGGTTTCTAACCTAGTTCCTACCAAGAAGAAAACTGGCAAGATCAGATTTTGCATAGATTTCATAAATTTGAACAAAGTCTCCCTCAAGGAAAATTACCCTTTTCCCGAAATGGACCACAATTTACAAAATGTAGTTGGGGCTAGTAGGATCTCCTTACTAGACGGTTTCTCGGGCTACAACCAATTCCTTGTCCACCCATAAGATCAAGAGAAGACATCATTTACCACACTCTGGGGAACCTTCATGTATGTGAAGATGCCCTTTGGCTTGATGAACGCTAGTGCCACTTTTCAAAGGGCAGTGGATATTTCTTTTGTGTATGAACTTGAAATATTTATAGTCATATAACTGGATGATGTGACTGTATACTCCCAATCTGATGAAGAACACGTGCAACATCTTAGACGCGTGTTTGATAAGTGCAAAAAATTCAAGATTTCGTTAAACCCAAAGAAGTCTCTTTTCGATTTAGAGGAAGGAAAGAGGTTGGGACACATAATATCTAAATATGGAATTGAAATAGATCCCAACTGGATAGAAGCCATCTGGAAGGTGGAACACCCTAGGAACATCAAAGAGCTACAATCGTTCATTGGCAAAATAAATTTCCTCAGAAGGTTCATACCCAACTTGGAAAAACTTCTTAGGAACATCAGTAATATGTTGAAAAAAGACACAAAAATCAGATGGAACACTGAGCCCAAACAGTCTTTTGAACAGGTGAAACATGAAATCACCCAAGCCCCAGTTTTGATTAGTCTTGATTATACCAAAGACTTTTATCTTTTCTCTTTTTCATCTGAACACACCATCGCAGTAGTGTTGTTGCAGAAAAAAAGTGAAGGGTATCAACAACCCATAACATTTTTCAGCAAAGCTTTGGGAGATGTTGCATTGAACTACAACATAATGGAGAAACAAGATTTTGTCCTGGTAAATGCCATAAAGGATTTTAGAGTCTATATTCTTCATTCTCACACAATCACATATGTTCCAAACGCAGTGGTAAAGGATATCTTGACTCAAGATAATCCAGATGGTAGGAGAGGAAAATGGATTGCGGTTATTCTATAATATGACATTGAAATAAAACCTACTAAAATGATCAAAGGACATGGTTTGGCCAAACTAATGGTTGAATATAATTTTCATGCTCTAGATATTAATATTTTAGTTGCAGTTGATGAGAAAGAAGAGCAGGGGACTCCAAATGTAAAGGAGGTATTCTTAAACTGTCCTTGGTACGAAGACCTCATTTTTGTACTTCATAACTTACAACCTCCTCTTGGTTTGACTAAGACCAAAGCCATATTTATTAAACTAAAATAATTGAAATTTTGTATTCTAGAAGGTAATATTTATTGGAAAGATCCTGCTGGTATCTTACTTAATTGCCTATTAAAACACAAAGCTAATAGGGTTCTATAGGATTTCCATGCAGGAGATTGTGGTGGACATCTGAGTTGGAAGACCACATCTAACAAGATTTTGAGAGTTGGTTTCTACTGGCCTACATTGTTTGTTGATGTTCATCAAAAAGTTACTTCTTGTCATAAATTCCAGGTTTTCGAAGGTAAAAGGAAGTTGCTACCTCTCCCCATGAAAACCATCTTAGTTGAATCCCATTTCCAACAATGGGGTTTGGACTTTATTGGAGAAATACATCCATCCTCCTCGGACCAACACAAGTGGATCCTCACGGCCATAGACTACTTCACCAAGTGGATTGAGGTTGTTCCATGAAGGCAAGCTACTGACTTTGTTATCATTAAATTTTTAGAAACTAATATCTTATCTCGTTTTGGATGCCCCAGAAAAATTATAGTTGACAATGCAATGACCTTCAGATCCAAAAGACTCATAGATTTTTTCATCCAATACCACATTACTTTGGGACACTCAACAACTTATTATCCTCAAGGAAATGGGATAGCTGAGTCCTCAAACAAAACTCTTGTGAACATTCTCAGGAAAAAACTGCAAGAAATTAAGAAATCATGGCATAATAAGTTGGTTTTCGCACTCTGGAATGAAAGAATAAGTAGGAAAAGATCAATTGGCATGTCTCCATACCAATTGGTGTATGGTACTGAAGAAGTTTTTCCCCTTTCCTTAGGAGTCCATGTTATGAAACTATTGCAGGAAGTGCAAGTAGAGCCAAATGATGTCCAAAGGAGGATAAACCAAATAATTCATTTAACACAGTCCAGAGAAGAGGTATACAGCAAAAATCAGGTCATCCAGGAGAACATCAAAAATATTTTTGACAGAAGGACTAAAGAAGATGATTTTGAGTTAGGCAACTTGGTTCTGAAATGGGATTCTAGAAATGAGGATAAGGGTAAGCATGGAAAATTTTATAGCTTATGGAAAGGACATTACACCATTCAAGCATTAAGAGGAAATAACACATTTTTTCTCAAAAAGCAGTGATAAAACAAATCTTCCAGGTGGACCTGTGAACGACACGATGCTGAAGTATTATTTTCCACCCCAATAAAGATATCACAAATCTTTTTCCACTGTACATACCATTTTTTGTTTTTACATTCAGGTTGTGTGTGGGTGATAATGATCAGATGGTTGAAGCTCATAGAGAAGGCCCTAAGCCACTGACCAGTGCCATACAAAAAATAAAAAACTCTCAAAATAAAAAAACAAATCAAACAACAAAAATATGCTATGGAGAAAAATTTTACAGACATGAGGGAATAGGTTCTTAGAACCTTGCAACGAGAGAACCATCCCCAGGTGGAGCCACTATTATAACCCTATATTTCATAGGATCAACTGGTGACTCGAGATTTTTACTCTTGATGTAGTTTGGTTGGAAATAATATTTCATTCTTGCAAATTATTTTCAAAAAGAAAGAAAAGGAAAAAAAAGAAAAAGAAAGAAAAAAGAAAAAGAATAAAAGAGGGCATAAAAGAAAATGGATAAAAGCCTCATGCAATAACAATGACTTGATCCATACAGTTTAATCATGGTCAAGTCTTTTAAATTTATGTTGATAGGCTTAGTGAATAAGAGTTGGTTAAATTGTTTAATCTTAGCCAAGTAGATAGGTTAGTTAGTGAATAAATTTGACCAGACTTGTTAAACTTGGTCAAATATCTCTAGGGTAGAGTAATTTTTGGCCCAACAGTCTAATCTAGGATAAATATGTAGGTAGGTAGGATAGGGCCTAGACTAGAAAGTTTTTCCTCCAATAAAACACACATGATGTTCGATGAAAGTTCATGATTTTGAGGTTTGAAGTGTTTTTCCTAACCCCATGGTGACAAAATGCAAGGGAAGCAGTGAAAAAACCCACAAAAGAACAGTATCCTAATTTTTCACTAAACATTTTGATTTGCACCCGGAGATTAAGGAGTGCGCATAGATCTACGTTGGATCCATCGGCGCTGATATCTATGGTTGACAGGCAATT
>ML780663.1:367001-427591 GCA_009831015.1 Picea engelmannii | reverse complement strand
CATTTTATAATAAGATTACTTATCAATCAATAAATCATGCCTTTAACATTTAACTTACAATAATACATTTAACCAATAAATATACAATCACATAAATGAAACAGTGACATAGTGATTTTTCATTAGGAAAACCAAAATGGAAAAACCTCTTCTTCTTATGAATGAAAGAAAAGCTCCAACTCCTCTTTACATTCTTATTTTATCTGAGCTACAACCCAGATGAGGCTACTACCTATGTTTCTTCAGCACCTACTGAATGGAAGCTACAACTCCCAGATGTACAAGCACTAACTTGTATAGGAGACTTTTACAGTCTCCCCTTGCTCCTCCCTACCACCCTAGAATCCCTCTCTGTCACTAAGAATTTGCAAACCAACTCTTATATTCTCTGTCAAAGATTAAGCATTAAATTTTCTCCTCAAATTTTACAGTGCCATCTTTCTTCCACAATACTCTTGCACCATCTTTTCTCCTGATTGTCCCTATATAATTTTATTGTAGATTTATCTTCATTTACATAAACAATTTTTTCTTTAGAGCTACAAATGTACCATTAATTCCATACTCACACTCTTCATCTCACCGAATTTCATTTATTTCTACCCCGTATATTCAGGGCGTACACTCGAATCCTTAAGCTTCAAAGATTCAATTGCTATAACTGAATAACTATCTTACAGTGATTATTAATGCCCAAGGCATATAGAAGAACAACAACCACACAATCATTTTAAGTATTTAATATGCATAGTTCGATGTAGAATATGGGTCTCGTGCTTACTCTATATGCCCATTGGTTGTGACCATGAGCCTTTACCAAAAGGCGCTTTTACGATTCACATATCGACAATCTTGAGGTGAAGACATCTCATCTCTTCATGTTGCGATCTCCAAAAAGGATCTTTAACTTGGTGCTAGATCCTCCTTCTCACATGACCAATGGCGGTGACTACAACCTATAAAAAAATGTATTTTGACATTTCACATTTCGATGTTTCGGCATTTCAGCTTTTAGCATTTTGACATTTCGGCGTTTTCACATTTCGACATTTCGACGTTTCTGTGATGAAGTGTTTCTACACTCCAAGTCACTATTCCCTAAATGATCTAACGTGTGTCCCTTTCTTTATTTCGGCATTCGAGACTTCGTGATGTTGGATTTTTTGCTTACCATGCAAAAATCCCTAAATAGAAATTCCCGAAGTGACGTATCATAGTGACGTTACTTAGGATGACATGTCATGTGCTGGTCAATCTCCAATATCTGAAATTCAAGCTAAGGGTTTTGACTCCTCTTCCAAGGCTCATTTCACATGTGACCTCGAGTTATAACCAAAGACTCACCTCCTGGGTTCTTCGCAGTTTCACATTTCGGTATGTCAAGAGGAATGTTGATCTCAAAATTAGGAACCATGGTGCCTGTGCAAACTGATTCACGGTGCCTGTGAGAACTGACCAACAAACTCCCCCTTTGGAATTTTAAATTTTGACATTAATTACAAAACCAAGTCCTATGCAAACTTCCCTACTGTGCAAACTGTAAGCCCTGCCAAGAAACTCCCCCTTTGGCATTGATGGAAAACTTTAAATATCTTCTCCCCCTTTTGACATCTATGGAAAAGGAATCAACCACACTCTCTCTGAGCAATGAAAATCACTTGCAAAGATGTATCATTTCAGCAGCAACTCCCACTATCAATAATAGTCAATAAATCTGTGTAGTCTGATTTTATAATGAAGCCCATGCAATCTTTGAGAATGAAATGAAATTATAGAGGGTATACCCCCAACTGATCCCTGAGATTTTCAAATTGCATTTTAGATAAAGGTTTAGTAAATACATTTTCTATCTGATCCTTTGTGCCAACATATTCCACTTTAATAACTTTAGACATAACTTGCTCTCTTAGAAAATGAAATTTAATGGGAATGTGCTTTGTTTTGGAATGCATAACAAGATTTTTACAAATACTAATTGCACTGGTATTATCATAGAAGATAGGTGTAGGTTCATTATAATGAATATGTATATCTTCCAACATCTGTTTCATCCATAGAACCTGAGTGCAACAAGTTGCAGCTGCAATGTATTCTTCTTCAACAGTAGACAGAGACATTGTTGATTGGTTTTTACTTGACCAACTTACAAGACATCCTCCAAGAAAAAATGTTTCTCCACTAGTACTCTTCCTGTCATCAACACAACCTGCCCAATCAACATCAGTGAAAGAATATAAATCAAACTGATTACCTGTAGGATACCATAAACCATACTGTGTTGTCCCCTTAAGATATATGAAAATTCTTTTGACTGCAGGTAGATGAGAATTTTTTGGTGAAGCTTGAACCCTGCCAACTTGACAAACTGCATGCATAATATCAGGTCTTGTAGTTGTAGCATAAAGAAGACTACCAATCATAGATCTATATATTTTTTGATCAACATCTTTAGTATCATCAAACTTACTTAATTTACAACCAGTAATCATGGGAGTGCCAACTGGTTTAGAATATTCCATCTGAAATTTCTTAAGCATTTCATTGATATACTTCATTTGATAAATGGAAATACCTTTATCAGATTGAGTAATTTGCAAGCCTAAGAAAAACTTCATTTCTCCTAGCATGGACATCTCAAACACTTTCTGCATACTTTCAACAAACTATTTATTGAGCCTATTATCATCACTACCAAAAATGATATCATCTACATATATCTAAACAATGATTAGGCTATCATTTTCTTCTTTAATATATAGATTACTATCAGTGTTACCTTTCCTAAATCCTTGTTGCCTCAAGTAATTGTCAAGTCTGGAATACCAAGGCCTTGGTGCTTGCTTCAGGCCATACAATGCATTTTTCAACTGTAAACATATTGTTCTACTTCTTGCACTTGAAAACCATCTGGTTGTTCCATATATACTTCTTCCTCTAAATCATTATTCAAAGATGCAAACTTTACATCCATTTGGTAAACTTTAATGTGTTTAAAACTGGCATAAGCTAGAATCAGTCTAATTGATTCCATTCTTGTAGCAGGAACAAAAGTTTCTCCAAAATCTATTCCTTCTACCTGTGCATACCCCTTACAAACCAATCTAGCCTTGTTTCTAGTTATTTTACCCGCTTCATTCATCTTATTTCTGAAAACCCATTTACCCCTATGACATTCTTAATCAAAGGTCTAGGAACCAATTCCCATGTCTTATTCTTTTCTATTTGACTAAGTTCTTCATTCATTGCCTTCATCCAGTACTCATCTTTAATTGATTCTTCAATATTTTTGGGTTCAATCAGAGAAAGTAAAGATACCTGTTCATGAGTTGAGGTGGATTCTTGCCTTCTTCTTCTTGTTCCAACACCTACATTTATGTCACCAATTATCTGTTCTTCAGGGTGATTTTTTTGTATTGTCTTGCTTGGAGTCTTTGATGGAGGCATGCTTTTGGATGGAGTTGTGCCCTGTGTCAAGGTAGGAATTAATTGTTCACTTTCAACAGCCTTAGTTTCTTATGTTTCACTTACCTCATCATTCATTTTATGCTTGTCATCTATCTCATATATTTGATGATTCTTTTGTTTAGATTTAGACTTCAAAAATGTGGACTCATCAAATTTCACATCTATGGCTTCAACTATTTTGTTCAATATGAATTTGTAACATTTATAATCTTTCCTTGAATAGGAATAGCCAACTAAAATACCTTCATCTATTCTAGATTCCAACTTAACCAAATGCTTGTCAACTCTTTTGATATAACATTTACTACCAAAGATTTTGAAATGTTTAACACTAGCTGGTTTGCCTTTCCATAACTGATAGGGTGTCTTAAAATGATTTTTTCTCAACAAGCTTCTATTCAAAATGTGAACAACAGTATGAACAACTTGAGGCCATAGTATATTACTTAGTTTAGATTCATTGAACATAGTTCTAGCCATCTCCATAACAGTCCTATTTTTTCTTTCAACCACTCCATTTTGTTGAGGTGTTTCAGTAACAAAAAAATGTCTTCTTATCCCATTTTCATCACAGTATCTGTTGAATTCTTTAGACATAAATTCCCCTCCATTATCCGATCTTAAACATTTAATTTTCATGTCACATTCATTTTCAGTTGAATCCTTGAAGGTTTGAAAACAACTAAAAGTTTTAGATTTCTTTTTCAATAAAAACATCCATGTCATTCTAGTAAAGTCATCCACAAATAGTAGAAAATATCTTTCTCTTTTTAAACCTATTCTTCTCATAGGTCCACAGACATCGACATGTACTATTTACAATGGTTTAGTTGTTGAATTTTCTTTGGTTTTGAATTTAACTCTAGTTTGCTTACCATGTTGACATTGCTTGCAGATAGAACTTGAAATATTCTTTATGACATGAAAATCTCTTATTTCTTCCTTTTTATTCAATTGAATCATATTTTCAAAGTTAATGTGTCCAAGTCTTTTGTGCCACAACCAAATTTCATCTTCACTCCCAAGATAACATTTTTCTTTTTCTTCATCTAGTATGTAAATGTTGCTTGAAGTTCTTGTGGTTGTTCCAACTAGTTTATTTGATTTTATATCCCTGATTTGACATCCTTTTGAATAAAAAATCATAAAGAGACATTTATAACAGGTTATACTTACACTCAATAAGTTGTGTTCCATTTCCTCAACCAATAAGACATTTTCAGCCATTATTTTCTTGTTGTTTAGACATACAATTCCTCTTCCAACTATCCTAGCTGATTGATCATTTACAAAGGTGATTGTACCTTCTTTTCCTTCATCTAGTTCAACAAAAATTTGTTTTATACCTGTCATATGCTTTGAACATCCACTATACACAACCCATTTTACTTTATGTTCTTCTTGTAGAGATATAGTGCATTTTTCAGTGTTCACATTTTCACTTTTGTTTTTCCAATATTTGGTTTTCAGATCTATGGGTTCATTAAATTTCTGAAAACTCATAGGACAATTTATTAACACATGCCCAAAGTTGTTACACTTGTAACATTCAGTCTCATATCTTAAGGTGTCAAATCTGTTGTAAGAGTAGTTTATATTATTTTGACTAGTTTTACCATGTCCTCTTCCATTTTCAAAATTAGACCTTTCATGAATGTTATGTGCATTTATCTTTCTTGAAAAACTATTACAAAATGCAGCCTTATGTCCATACTTATAACAAAAGAAACAATGGCCTTCAAACCTTTTTTGATGTCTTCCATAACTTCTTCTATGCACTGTTGAACCCTGATTTTCTTCTTGCCTTTTTTATTCCATCTTCTTGCTTGTAATTTTCTCATGATTATCCTCTCCACCTGCTCTTTCAACACTTGAACTAGAACATACATTAGTTACTCCAGATTTATAACTAATTATAGTCTTATCATATGTTGATCTTTGACTACTAATAATTTGATCTAACACTTGACAACTATGATTCATGTTATTTTCTTGTACTTTCTTTCTTAATGAGACTACTTCAATTTTTAAACCTTCGTTTTCCTTATCCTTTTCTGCAAGCATTTTAGTTAGAGCTTCTTCAGTCACTCTAGCCTCTTCTATTTTAAGTTTTAAGTCAACTAACATGATTTTAGTGCTCTCAATCAAACCATTTGATTTTTGTAATTCAATTTCTAGATTCTCAATTTCTCTTTTAAAATGTTTGCATTCCCTTCTCACTTTTCTTAATTCAATTAAAGCACTTACCAGTTCATCTTCTAGATCAACTTTTCCTTATTCTTCTTCACAAGAATGATCATCCTATTTTTCCATAGCCATAAAAAATTGTACATATGCATTGTCATCACTCTCACCAGATTCTGAAATATCACTGTCATCTTTTATACACAGGCTTTTCTTTTTGTAAGTTTTTCTTTGAAAACACTTCTTATGTCTATTCTTGAATTCCTTAGGTTTTCTATCACTGTCGTCTTCATTGTCAGTATGTTTATTGTAAGGCCACTTAGATGCAAAATGTCCTATTCTACCACAACAAAAAAAAATTAGAGGAAGATGACCTTTATACTTGCCAGTACCTCTTTTCAGATTTTTAACAAAATTTGCTTCTTCCACATCACCTTTTGACTCCTCATGACTGTTGATTTCTACTTGAACCTTTTTCTTATCTTTATTTTCTATCTTGAAAGTGGCTTCCTTCCTGAAATAATTCTCACCAGAGGTTCTCATCTCATATGTTGTTAGTATTCCATGTAATTCATCCATTTCTAAAGTATCAAGATCTGTTCTTTCTTCTAAGGAAGATATTTTTGAATCAAATCTTGCAAGAAGTGATCTAAGTACCTTTTGCACAATAAAATTATTATTAACTATTTCTCCTAGACCTCTCATGGTATTAACGACTTCATCAATACGAAGAAAGTAGGTATCTATATCTTTAGATTCTTCCATTTTCAGGCTTTCAAATTGACTTATATATAATTGTAGCTTAACACTCTTTACCTTAGTGTCTCCTTCATATACATTTTTCAATTTATCCCATATTTCTTTTGCTGATTCATAATGCATAACTTTAACAAATTCTTACCCTGCTAGACCTCCTAGTATTGCATACATAGCTTTGGAATTACTCTCATAGATTCTCTTACCTGTAGAATCTATTGGAATGGTTGATGGGACTTTATATTCACTTAGTACAGCTTGCCAGATATCTACTCCTTGAGTTTGTAAAAACAACTTCATCATGATACTCCAAAAGGAATAATTATGACCATCAAATAAAAGCAATCTATGTTTTGTAAATTCTGACTTCTTATCCATTATGAATGATAAGATATTTTCAGTGGTTAAATTGATATCTTGAAGTAACCTTCTCTGATACCAATTGTTGAACAAGATAAGTTAAGTGAGAGGGGGGGTGAATCAGTTATATAAAATTTCTTTCATTTTATAAGAATATTACTTATTAATCAATAAATCATGCCTTTAACATTTAACTTACAGTAATACATTAAACCAATAAATATACAATCACATAAATAAAATAGTGACACAGTGATTTTTCACGAGGAAACCCAAAAGGGAAAAACCTCTTCTTCTTATGAATGAAAGGCAAGCTCCAACTCCTCTTTACATTATTATTTTATCTGAGCTACAACCCAGATGAGGCTCCTACCTCTGTTTCTTCAGCACCTACTAAATGGAAGCTACAACTCCCAGATGTACAAGAACCAACTTGTACATGAGACTTTTACAATCTCCCCTTGCTCCTCCCTACCACAATGGAATCCTTATCTATCCCTAAGAATATGCAAAACCACTCTTATATTCTCTATCAAATACTAAGCATTAAATTTTCTCCTCAAATTTTACAGAGTCGTCTTTGTTCCACAATTCTCTCGCCCTATCTTTTCTCCTCACTGTCCCTGTATAATTGTATTTCAGATTTATCTTCATTTACAGAAACAATTTTTTCTTTAAAGATACGGATGTACCAATAATTCCATATGCACACTCTTCATCTCACCGAATTTCACTTATTTATAACCTATACATTCAGGGCGTACACTCGAACCCTCAGGCTTCGAAGATTGAATTACTATAATTGAATAACTATCTTACAATGATTATTAATGGCCAAGGAATCTAGAAGAACAACAACCACACGATCAATTTAAGTATTTAATCTGCATCGTTTGGTGTATAAGATGGGTCTCATTCTTACTCCATATGCCCATTGGCTGTGACTAGGAGCCTTTACCAAAAAGTGCTTTCACGATTCACATATCGACAATCCTGAGGTGAAGACATCTCGTCTCTTCATGTTGTGATCTCCAAAAATGAGATTTAATTTGGTGATAGATCCTCCTTCTCACATGACCAATGGCATTGACTATAGCCTATATAAAAGGGTACTTTGACGTTTCGCATTTCGATGTTTCGACATTTTGTCTTTTAGCGTTTCGACATTTCGGCGTTTTCACATTTTGACATTTCGGTGTTTATGTGATGAAGTGTTTCGACACTCCAAGTCACGATCCCCGAAATGATCTGACGTGTGTCCCTTTCAGTATTTTGGCATTTGGGACTTCGTGATGGAGTTTTTTCTTACCATGCAAAAATCCTGAAATAGAAATTCCTGGAGTGACGTATCATAGTGATGTTACTTAGGATGACGTGTCATGTGCTGGTCAATCTCCGATCTCTGAAATTCAAGCTAAGAGTTTTGACTCCTCTTCCAAGGCTCGTTTCACATGTGACCTTGCAGTTTCATGTTTCGGTATGTCAAGAGGCATGCTGATCTCCAATTTAGGAACCAGAGTGCCTATGCAAACTGATCCACGGTGCCTGTGCAAATTGACCAACAAACTCCCCCTTTGGCATTTTAAAGTTTGACATTAATGACAAAACCAAGTCCTGTGCAAACTGCCCTACTGTGCAAACTGCAAGCCCTACCAACAATTCTCTTGATTTCATAGATTAAAAGAATAGTTTCCTATTTTCATAGATCAGAAAAGATAGTTTCTTGCTTTTGTAGATTAGAAGAGATAGTTTCTTGCTTTCCTAGTTTAAAAGATAGTTTAATTGTTGCTATAGGATATAAAGTATTTTTCTTTCATAGATTAGTGAGTTGTTGTTTATCATAGATTAAAATCTAGTTGTTAATCCTTCTTGCTTTCAATTAAATAGATTTCCTTTCATGAATTAGAAATAGTTTTGAATTAATAATTTAGTCCACTTGCCTCTTAGGCTAGATAGTTGTTAGTTTTAATTTGATTGCTTACAATAGTTAGTTGTTTTTTTTTAACTTGTCTATTTTCTTTAGTAGGTTAGTTAGTTGTCTTTGCTTATTTGTTTATTTCTTTAGTAGGTTAGATAGTTGTCTTTTCTTGCTTGTTTGCTTGATTTAGTAGGTTAGTTAGGTGTCTTTGATTTCTTGTTTATTTATTTTCTTTCATAGGGTAGTTACTCATTGAATATAGGTTGGCAAGTTAAAGAAGTTTTCTTTTGTCATTTTTTTATTATGTTTAAATAGTTTCTTTTGTTTATTGTTGAATTAGTTTTCTTTACATAGGGTTTTTACTTGTCTTCTTAGAAATATCCATCGATCCTTTGCTTAAAAGTACTTAGGTTACATAGTTTCAAGTTTCTTAGTAGGGTTTTCTCATTAGATAGGTTTGCTTGAGTAGATTAGCCTTAGATAGCTACCTTCCTTAGTTAAACTACACTCCTACCATCCCTTCTACCTTTGTCATATATTTTGATACAACTCTAAGTTTACTTACCCCGGGTTGACAATTTAATTGAGGGTTTTTAGTGTGTTTTTAGTGCATATAGAACACCCATCAATACTATTTATTGTTGATTGATTCTGGTGAACCAGAAATTTATGAAGAGGCAATGCAGGTAGACAATAAAAGGAAGTGGGAGAAAGGCATGAAAGAGGAAATGGATTCCTTGGTAAATAACCATAATTGGGACTTGGTTCGATTGTCTGCAGAAAAAAGAGCATTGCATAATAGATGGGTTTACAGGTTGAAGGAAGAAGATGGAGGAAAAAAATGGTACAAGGCTAGACTTCTTGTAAAGAGGTTTGCACAAAAGAAAGGTATAACTTTTGATGAAATATTTTCTCCTTTTGATAAAATCACTTCAATTAGGACTATTTTAATTCTTGTGGCAGTAGAAGATTTTCATATTGAATACTTAGATGTAAAAACAACTTTTTTCCATGGGGATTTGGATGAAGAGATTTATATGCAACAACCACATGGGTATGAGGTCAAAGGGAAGGAAAATTTGGTATGCAGGTTGAAGAAGAGATTGTATGGCCTAAAGAAATTTCTAAGGTAGTGGTATTTGAATTTTGACAGGTTTATGAAAAAACAAGGTTATAGTAGATGTCATTCTGATCACCGTGTTTATTTTAAAAGGCTAGAAAATGGAAGCTATATTATATTGTTATTGTATGTAGACGACATGCTTGTTGTAGGGTCTAATATGAAGGATATGAGGTGCTCAAGAATGAATTAGATAATTCATTTGTGATGAAGGATTTGGGTGCTGCAAAGAAAATCCTTGGCACGAGAATAACAAGAGAGAGGGAAAATCGCAAATTGACATTATCTCAGGGTGAGTACATAAAGAAGGTGTTGGAGAGGTTTAGAATGCAAAATGCAAAACCAATTAGTACACCTTTGGTCAACCATTTCAAATTAAATAAGGAAATGTGTCCCAAGACACAGGAGGATATAGAGTACATGTCTAGGGTCCCTTATTCATCAACAATCGGTAGCTTGATGTATGCGATGTTTTGCACAAGACCAGTTATTGCACATGCAATGGGAGTTGTGAGCATGTTTATGAAAAATCCATGTAAAGAACATTGGGAGGAAGTAAAGTGGATTCTTAGGTATTTGAGAGGTACTTATACTCATGCATTATGTTTTGGAGGTTCTGACACTATTCTAGAGGGATATGTTGATTTAGATATGGAAGGTAATAAAGATAGCATGAGAAGCACCACATGGTATGTTTTTATTGTAGGTGGAACAATAGTAAGTTGGATTTCAAAACTACAAAAGGTTGTTTCACTTTCAACAACAAAAGCAGAGTATGTTGTTGCGACAGAGGCTAGTAAGGAAATGATTTGGTTACAGAGGTTTATGGAGGAATTGGGAAAGAAGCAGGAGAATAGTAGGTTGTACTCTGACAGTGAAAATTCCTTTTATATTGTAAATAACTCAACCTTCCATTCAAATACTAAGAATATACATATCAGGCACCATTTCATATGATCCATCTTGGAAGATGGACATTGGAAGTTGGAAAAGATACATACTAGCCAAAATCCTGCAGACATGTTAAAAAAAGGAGTAACCAGGTAGAAACTGAGTTCCTACTCAATTCCAGTTGGTCTTCAAGCATAAATGTGAATATGAGAAATTTGTCAAGTCCAAGGTGGAGTATAGTCTAGCAAATATAATAGCAGTGAAGTTGTTTTGATCAGTCTCCAAGTGGGATATTGTTGGTTGTGGAACCTAATTATCTTCTTGATTCATAGGCTTGTTTCAACCATTCTTGGACCCCATTCCCTTATGGAGGGGTGTGAGGGGGCTTTCCCCCAAAATAAATTTCGCTAGGGGGGTCGGGGGGGGGAAGACAATTTTGGTAGCTCCCCCCCCGGGCGAGGGATTTGGGGGCAGTTCCCCCGAAGAGAAATATTGGGAAAAAATGTTGTGTAAAATATTGTAATGTTGTAGTCAATATGGACCGTTCATTATAAGGTCACAAATATGCTAGTAGAAGTTATTTTTAGGGTTTTTTTCCCTAGAAGGAAACCCTACTTTATGAGGGAATTGTATTGCGGATTTGTATTATCACGAATATTGTATTCTAAGAGAGGATACAATGAGAGAAAGAAGAGGAAGATACAACGAGTGTCTTCTAGGTTGTATCCCTTCATTTTGTTGGATAATAATAAGGAAGGACCTGGAAATTTCTTTGGTGGACATACACAAACTAGGTGAACCACATATATTTGTGTCTCGATTGTATTGTGTATCTTGTGTGTTTTATTTTCTCATTTGTTTTATTTTTTTTCTTTGTGATCCTATTTTTCTAACATTTCTAGTTGTGTAAAAGTCCCACTACCCTCGGTGATGTCAATTGTTATGTCCCTTCTTTATGGATTTTGTAATGGTCCTCATAAGGTTGGGGCAGTGATTTCTCCTGGTGCTTCCTCATAAGTGATAGGTACTAGGGCTATGTAAAATGTTGTTGAACCTTCATCGTCATCATATATGGTTATTAAATCGATAAGGACTGAAGGTATACATGTTTTGGCTGGTGTCCTTGACAATATTTGTGGTGTTATATCTATTATAGGTTGCTCCACTTGGGTTTGTAGTGAATTCGGGTTTTCATGAGTGGTGATCCTCTTTGGTGGAGTTTTTTTAGTAGTATTTGACTCAGTTGCATGAGTATTTGTCTCAACTGGGAAAATCCTTGGAGGTTCTAGAGCTTGAAGAACAAGGGTTTCTATCATTTTTGCATAACCCTTTATGCTTTGACTAGGAGTGTTGTTCCTCTTCTTGTTGACTCTGCTACTTTTGCTGCTCTAACATCATCTCGTGCTCCAATAAATTCCTTTGTTGTGTGCTCTACAGTTGCAATTGTTTCTTGCACTGACATAGCCTAAAACTTGGTAATTTTTGGTTTTTCTTTTCTTTGAAGAACCTCTTCCCAGTATTGAGAATTTTCAGTGAAGAGCTCATCTTCATAACTATCGTAGGTGTAAGGCGAATGTGAAACCACTTTACCTACATGTTGGGGTACTATCCCTTTGGGATCATGTCTGTGAAACCGACTTGTAGGGAACCTATATTCCAAATGGCTAAGAACTTCATGCTTGGAATGCGTGGTGTCGTTGACTATATAATATCCACTATGGAAACTGTAGGGTATAAAATCCCTCTTCTTGTCCTTCACCAGAGAGGCATTGAAATCTTGTAAAATGGTCTGGTAGCATATTTCCCCCAAAACCAAATGGACCAAGACACAAGTGAGGAGTAAATGTGGATCACCGATAGCTCCAAAAACCCTCATATAAGTGTTCTTCTCTTCTAGATACCAATGACCTACTTTGGATATCATTTTCTTTGCTGCTACTAAAAGTATTGGACAATTTTGTCTAAAAATAATAAAATGTATCTTATATATGAACTCATCACATATCATAGCATAACATTTATTATACTTGTTTTCCCATAGTATGCTAAAATACACATGTACAGGTAACTCAGCGATATGCCAGCTTAGATTCATACCCGATAAAAAAATTCTCGCATAGATTATGTCCAACAAGAAAGATGCAATAAAAAAGGATGGTATCTCACCTTTTTTTTTCCTGATCTTATTGAATAGTGATTCTCATTTTCTTTGAAATAATGGCCCCCCATTTGAAACAAATTCCATATATTGTGAGCATATATGCCAAGGGAATCCATGTTTCTAAAAATATTGAACAATTCTTTTCTCCATACAATCAACATATCAACACCATTAAGTACATGTATGGTTCCCTAAGATTTGTTGTGATGTACCACCCAGTGGTCCTATTCAATAATTTTGTTTCCTCCCTCCACAAGGAAGCTAAGAATTGAATGGTGTTATGTCACTCATAGAACTTAACCAAAAAATCAATATTCATTCTTTCTTTCGGGTCTCTGAGCTTGTAATGCTTTTTCACCTCTACCGAAAGGAATACACCAATGCATTCCCCTTCCACATTATTAATTACACATTTCTTGGTGTCTATATGGTCAATTATCCATCCTAGGGTCTCTGTGTAATGAAAAAAGGGATTTCTACATGCCACCCTATGTAAGGACAACCATCTAATATTTGCAAAAACTTGGTCATCTAGTTCCCTAACCCCTGGGACACTGTGAGGCGTAAAGTTTGGAAAATATTATTGATGAATTTTTTTATAGAGATCACCCCAAGGTGGAAGAAGGACCTTAGATGCGGTTCTTTCTTATGTATCTCTGAATGTTGGTGGTTGAACAAACTGCTTCTTGGTCAATATTCAAATCACAAGTCCTACTTTCGGTGAAAATTCCAACTATCTTGCTATTGTTGGACTCGATCCTTCACCAACTTCTGACTCTTTCCCTTTGGGTGTCCTCGGTGAGCACCTGATTACTAACCTTCGAGGAGGCATATTTCCTGCATGAGGATGCCACTATGATTCACAAGTGATTATAGACAATAATCAAAATTTTGGCGATGTATACCAACTAAAAAATTCACAGTAGCAATTAATGTTTACCTTCTTTGTAGATAAACCTGGTATCACTAGTGTTTCCATGAATCAATGATGAGGTAGGATCCTTGGTGAATTTTATCTCCTTATCTTGATTGAAAGGAAAATTTCTTGAACAAAATGTGAAATTGGAAGAGAAATGGCATTATAGATTCAAATTTATAGATCCCACAGACTTACCTTGTCACGTCTAGTATTTAATTGGAGCGTGTACAACATGATCTTTGTAATCTTTGAATATCAAAACATGATCTGCACCACGCTTGGGAGTTAATGTGTTGCGATTTGATGAAATGAAGGCACGCTGTTCCTATTTCATTGGTGATTTCATATTTTGAATTTATCGGCGCGTGGTATTGAAGATAGAGAGTATTTGTTAAGTGTCATTTTCCTTTGACAACATCTTACTGATGCAGATGACCGTTCAACGAGGGATCCTTAAACAATTTATTTTTGTATTGTGGGTTTCGAGGAGAATGACATGGAAAGAAACCACATTTTGTGTTCATTGGTAACCCTAACCTTTAACTTAACAATTATGGAATCATATCAAACCTAGTGTTAATGCTCTGCACAAGTTATTTTAGACATAATCTTCATCTGGTGGCTAGATCTGTGTTTAAACGGATGGAAAGCTTCGATTGAACCAGAAGGAAATAGACGATCCATATCTCTTTGTAGTATCTACATCAAATAAAATGTGTATGTTAAGTTCCTTATTATGTTTAAAAATTGTCGATGGTCGATGTGTGTATTGGCATCAACAGTTTTCTCTGACCCTTACACTCTTGACTTCATGGTAGAAAAATCCAATGCCGACCTTCATTACCATATAGGATAACATAGATGTGATGACGTGGAATCTAAGTTTCAAAGGATGACGTTTAATTTGTGATGATGATACGGGTAGTCTACATGGCTAGACACATGGCATGTGATGTGGCCAGTGAGGAAGGTGACATAGCCAACCTAGTCATTGAAATTAACACTACTTGGTGTTCAACATCAACGGTCGAGTTTTTCCCTTATACCTGATTGACGACTAAGATTGATTTACTAGTTCCCATAATTCATCAACATTAGGAGTACTCTACCTTTTTTGTGTTGGACTTACCTAGATTTTTTTCGATGTCAATCGTCTATTGGTGATCGGTGAAACTATTTGACTCCTGGAAACGCTAACACATTATATCGATGACTGATGTCTTATCGACGACTGTTGAAACTTGTTCCACTTCAAAATTTGTGCATATTTCCCTCGATCTTGATTATAGACACTTATTTTAGACTTATTTTTCCCCATCCTTTGATGAGTTCATTGAAAGTTCTTTGGAGAAGGTTGCAACTTGCTCGTTTTTTCAATTCTTTTTTTTTTTTTCTTTCCTGATGCAAAACATGAGAAGTTTTTATATTTTCTTGAGATTTTAAATGCAAATAAAACAAAGGGGAAAATCCATAAATTTAACAAAGGATAAATATGCAACCTATGTAAATCCAAAAGGATAAGGTGTAAAATAATTAAAAGGAAAAGTGGTCCCCAAATATTGAAAATTTTAAGGGTTTGTTGAGGACTCAAATGGACCATTGGAGGAACCTAGGTGGTTGGTTTCGAGGAAGTGCCAGCAATTCAAGTCAGGTTGTAACCACTCATTCTTACCATTTTCAATAAAAGAGTTTATATTTCCTCCATAGATGTGTAAATGGATTTCAAACTATTCATATATGCTAGTTTATTTCATATACTTGAATATTTTCACATTATATGTATGATTTGAATCTATAACTACCTTGGTGTAGCATATATTTGGTGTTTTATTGCACATTGATACCAGTGGAGATCAGGAGCAACATTGAAGGTGGAGAGAAAGGATCATCATCAGATGTAGTATACAAGGTGTGATGTCTCTCCTTATCTCTCTTTCCTTCTTTCACTTCCAAAAGTAGTTATTCTTCTCATAGCATTGTTGTATATGAGGGTAGATTTATGTATTTTATATATGGTCTTTCTCTGTTGTGACGTGACCCAAGGTCACAAGGGAACAATCCCATAATATAAATGGAAATCATATTGGGGATATCTTCTCCTAGTTTGGGTCAGTATTAGGGTTCCTTGGGTTGTCTTTGATTCGTGTACCTTTTTCGTGTTTTCTAGAATCTCTTTGAAGCATTGTCCATCTAGAAACTTTGTCCAGGGTTTTTGGAAGCCTCCTTCTGGGTTGGCTCTTTTTATTTTTCAAAGTTTATTGGTTCATTTATGCTTTGGATTTGTATGAGTCATGGATATCTGTGCTTTGAATTTGTATGACCCATGGATATCTGTGAGTCCTAGTGTACACAGTCATGTATCTATGTAAAACTTTGAATTTTCCATCCTTTCTCTTAGTTTTGGAGGGTCTAGGCTGGTTCTTCAGCATAACATGAACCTCTTGGGTTTGTGTTTGGTTTTATTTCCTTTGTTAAGTGTTAGAAAAACATCAAACTATCTAAAAGATATTGCTTATTTATAAGTCATTCTTCTAGTTATAAGGTTCTTAAGGTCATTCGAAAGGCCAGTTGTATGTTAGGGCTTAGTTTCTAGATCGAATTTTGTTTCAGTGATTAGAAACAATTTCCTTTCTTCTTTTTACCTTGTTCCCTTTGTTTATAAAAATAAAAATAAAATTTGCGTTTTAGTTGCATATTCATTTATTTTTAACAAAAAAGAAAAAATGTATCTTGTTTTCTAGTTTTATTCTCTTACTTCCTTTTCCTTTAATTTTTTCAAGAAAAGAAATATATTGTTAGCACTCAAGTCTTTAGGCATTTTATTTTTCTTTGATAATATTTTTTCGGTTATAGTAGCCTTCCATAAAAGAAAATAAACCATGTTTGGAAAGTTTTTGCATTTTGTTTTGCATGGCCTTCAAAGAAGTATGTTAGGTTGCATTGCAAAATGATTCAAAATATTGCATACAAGAAATTGCATTGTTTCCATTTCCAAAAAACATAAAAGCAAAGAGTTTATTTTCAGTTGAAGTGTTGTTAGCACTTTCGATTTTCAATGAAGAAACTTCTTTGTGGTTAGTGTTCTTAAAAGTGTTTGTGTTTATTCGGGTCTATGAAAAAATCATCCCAAGTTTCATCCATAAACCTTTTGAGTAAGTAACATCCAATAAAATGAATGCTTAAGAAAAATTGTTACACATTTTGCATTTCAATAGAATACACCAACAATTTTAGGCTAGGGCCTTGGTGTATGTTGCAGAGTAAATTTCTCTAAGGCCGCAAAAGAATGTTAGGAACCTAAGATAGGGAGTGTAAAATTGGAATGTCCTATAGGTGTGGTCGGGAAACTCCTCTCACACAGGAGCTAAGAACGAGGTCATGTAAAGGATATCCGAGGAGATTCCCCTCTGAAGATTTGTTGAGTGTAGTGGAGAGATCGTATATTGGGGAGTTTTCCTAAAATGATACTAACTCATTTAGCGTCAGTCTTCTAAAAATTCTGAACCTTGTTAGAGTTTCCCGAAGTGATATTGTCCCTTTTGGCGTCAGTCCTCTGGATCCTCTGACCTAGATTGAAACTTTTTGAAGTGACATATTTGACCCTCTTGTAGACAGTCCTCTAGAAAATATTTGGGATTTTTTACCCTTCCCATACATTTCATATCGACTATTGACTTTCCACCTGGACGTCGACTGCAAGTTGGTAACCATAGTTTCTCTTCCTAGGAATCTCAGAGGTGACTACGAGGGTTTGTTGTGGTACTTGAGGCATATTTCATATCACATTGTTCAGTACTACTGGAGGGTGCCCCACGAAGAGTGGGTACTTGCACCTGATAAGGTTGGTTAATGTAGGTCAGGATAACTACTTCTCATTCCTTCATTCGTTAGTCCATAAGAATTAATCAACCCATGCCTCTATCCAAAAGGTCCCTTCCATACTCTATCATTGTTATGGATTCAAGGCCTAATTCACCCGAGCCAGGATATTGGAAAAGTAGTTTGTGTTTTCTATTACCTTTAAGTTTTCTTAGTGGTTTTCTTGGTGTTCATAGATTTATTTAAGAATCTGTGTGAATAGTCTCCTAGATTTGAAAACTCAAAGTGGTTGATCAACCTCCCTGTAGATTGAGGATAATTCAAGGTCTTCCACCAGAAAAAGAAATTAGAAATAATACTCCCCCGCCTCTGCTACGACATTGTATTGATCAATCCTGTGCTTTTGTACCGACTGGTCCAATCGAAATCTCAGCTAAAAAACCCTCATAATTCAACGCTTCAAAACCAGAGTCTGTAACTATTGAATATCTCATATCTGAAGAATACTCTCTGACATTCAACCCTCTACTAACCTGAACTTTTCCATCACACGTAGTACAAGTTTCACCTCCTAGATATGTATTTGTTGATAGTATCCCTCTTCATTGGGCCACAATGGATGACACTCCACAAGTGTCTGGGTCAAGAGTCCCTACGAATCCCACTACAAAAATAGTCACCAGCGGGATCTTTCCTCTTGGTATGTCTAGCACAAGGACTAGTGTGGTCTATTCCACCATAGTTGCTCCAATCAAGAGAATTTCTCCGCTGGTCATTGGTTCCACTCTTTCTATGAGTGAATCCATGTCATTTTCATTGATAATAAATTATTTTTATTTGTGTATGTCATCGATGGGAATGCCTAACGCATTGACTGGTTCCTAGTCAACGTCCCAAGTTTCTAACATTGGTGCAGGCAATTTTGAAATTCCCTTCCAAGCGGTCCCTTCGGGTGGAGGTCACATTCCTCCATTGTTCCCATCTATTGGGAGTAGGGATTTCCCTTCTTTCAATTTGAACCCCTTCGGGGGCTGGGACACTTCCATGGGTAACATGATCATGTCGTTCACTTATACTCCGTTCACATTATATAGTGGATTCATGAGTAATCCTTTCACTATGTATGTAGTTTCAACAAGGGGAAACCCTTTCCAAGCCCAATAGAATCCCATGCAAGGGTATTTACCTTCGCAAGGGATGCCATAAGGGGGAAACCCCTTTCTTGACCAATATAAACCCATGCAAGGACTAGTTCCTTCGCAAGGACGTCCAACAGGGGATAACCTTGTTTTTCCATTGAGGAATTAGATGGGTGGAGTTTATCTTTCATTTAACCAGAGCCAACAGGGTGTTAGAAAAAGAGGAATGTGGAGCAATAAAATAAAAAAAATGTGGAAACAAAACATAGAAGATACACAATAAAATAGAGACACAAATTTATGTGGTTCACCCAATGTGGGCTACGACCACCAGAAAAATTGCCAAGTCCTTGCTTTATTATTATCCGGCTTATGAAGGGATATATCCTACAACAAACCTGTTGTAACTTCCTCTTCTTTCTCTCACAGTATCCTATCTCAGAATACAATATTCACCATCAACCATAGCCGCAATACATTTCCCTCATAAAAGAGAGTTGCCTTATAGGGAAAAAAACCCTAACATAATCTCTATCATTATATTCGTGACCTTATCATGAACGGTCCAGATTTACAATGAAATTACAATATAAATTTACAAGGCAATTTTTCCTTCGGGGGATTTTCCCTCGAACCCTCACTGGGGGCCCTCTTGCCCCCATACCCCCCAGCCAAGGGGATATCCCCCCTAGACCTCGCAAAGGGGGTAACCCCCCTCTGAACTCCCCCACGTGGAAGAGTGTACATACTTCTGGGGTGTAAATACTTCATGGAGTATAAACATGGCTGAAAGTAAAAGACCTCTAAATTAGGAAGATAATCAAGCTCCACAACCAATACATGGTTTTAATTAAAGATTTAGTCCATCAACAAACTCTTCATGGAAACCTGGTGCTAGGTACAATCCTGGACCTTCTTTTCAAGTTGCGAATCAATCGATGATGCATCCCAGAATACATTTTCTAGAAACTCTTCATTTTCCATATCTATCTAAGTTGATGAATGAACCTATTCGACATGACACAAATTGGCCTGCATTCCCCACCAAAATACCTTGGGATATACCAAAATTCAAATTAAAAAGTAGGAAGGATCTGTAGGATCATGTGACGATGTTTCACTTATGGTGCTCGTCTAACTTGCTTAATAATGACTCGATCTGGCTATGTTTGTTCCAATGCACCCTCACCAGGGATGCCACAAAATGGTACATAGAATTGAAGAGGTTCAAGTATGCGATGTTTGGTGATCTCACCATGTTTTTTCTGAACCACTTCCAACTCCCTATCCGGTATGATGCTAGTACAAAGCTTTTGGCCAACTTTGAACAAGATAAGGCTACTCACATTTCTGATCATATTCGGGAATGGAGGAGATAGAAGAGTTTAATTAAAGCTATGGTTCCACTAGATTTTCTTTTAGAATGGTTCCTTAATTCGTTTCTTCATTACATCTCTAAGGATGTAGCAACTTCAGGCGTATTTTATGAAGAACAAACAATTTTTAGAGCACAACAATCGGAGTTAATTTACTCTCAATCAGTAATTATCTTGAGATCATGCCTAATGCATCACGATCAACTATCAAATTATAAAAATCAAAATCGGGACCACATGTCGATGGAATTGTCAATTCCTCTCAAAGAAAATTCACAAACCTAGTCTCTAACTAGATGTAATAGTTGTCAATTCAACAAACTATGGTTGGTCTAGCCTATGTCTTGACCACCCCCACAACCCAGTCCTCGGATGTACACACTATGCAATTGAAGACTCAAAAGGCAAGAAGGGTAGTGGGGGAAATGACAAAAATCCTAACAAGAATGTCGATGGGGGGAAGTATGAAAAGAGAAAGGTGAAGTTCCCATGCAAGATTTATGGGGATGTTCACCATACTCATCAATGACTGAATATGGAAGAAGCCCAAGGTTTGATAAATTTGTAGCAATATAAACAACTTGATGTATTGAAAAATTTGTTTCCACAAGGGTAGAACATGCAGGTTGGATCTTCAACTTCTAATTTGCAAGGGGCACTTCTAGATCACCTTTTCTAGACGAATATTTCTCATTCATTAATATGGTTAATTATTGAAATTTAAAAGAAGAGGTCATAGACTTGTCGACTAGAACTCATGGTTATGGAAATCCAGATTCAAAAACAAAAGGAAAATAAACTTTTGATCCTCAGGGGCCTCTCCATATAGAAAAACCTAAGAAGGAAATAATGTCATGCATACCAAAGGGTGTCTACAAACATGAGTCACATAACCCTAATTATTGAGTTTCACCCAACTATTCGATTGTTGAGGATTTATCTTAAACATCATGTGTGATTTCTACTTTAGAGGTCATTCAATGTTTCCTCGTGCAATGCAATGCATTTTTATCTGCGATTGGAGTGGTAGATTCTTCCAGTCTTCTCACTATGAAGTTTTACACTACTGATGTGAAGCATCACCTTCCTTATCATGTAGCCTTCCAGATCGACATTGTTTATGCAAATCACATCATCAGGAGGACTGTTGTTGATGAGGGAGCTTCCACGTGTGTCATTTATTTTTCCTGCTAGAAATATATCATCTCTCTAGATCTTGCACCTTCTCCCAATTGGTTAACCACATTTGACAGATGATTGTTTAGTCCGCACAAGATTATTTTCTCTTTTATGGTATAGTTAGGAGGCAAGTCTATTTTTGTAGAAAGGGGGGGGCAATTTATTGTCTTGGAGAGAGGATAAGACAAGAAAATTTGGGAGGTTGTTGTGGGGGCACAAGAAAATGGCGACACATTGGGTGAAGCCAAAATATCTTCTAGTCTTTCCTAACTGATAAGTAGAAAATATAGAGGTTCGTGAAATTTAATTTTAAGTTAAAAAAATTATGGAAATAATGCATAACAGTTAACTAGAAGATTCCATCGTTGTGGGATCACTAGTGATGCTTACATATCAAATAGAAAAGATCATGTATTGTATATTGAGGATGAATGATAATGAATTTTATTTCCTTAAACTACATCGACGATCTGAGTCGGTATCTCTATCTTGGCGCTGATATAGGTTAGGGATAAATAAATATTTTTCACCATGTGCATATATATATCTTGAGGGTGTTTCTCCACTACTCATGAGAATCCATAGCCCCGGTGGAGTCACCACAATGTCATATATATTTCTCCACTTCCAACGATCATCCACAACCTCATAGGAGATATCTACATGTCCCCTAGTCTGGTCAAAATTTCGTTTCCATTCCTTCACAACTTATTTAGTTCATGCTTAGCATTCAATGGATGGGGAAAGGGATGGCCCTTTTAGCCTAATAGGGGATGACTACCATCAATTAATATTTATTTGAATATTTTCTACACATGGCTACATATAGATATCCCTTTTGGGTTTTTAGCCTTTAGACTTTGACACTTCACCTTTCATGTGAGCATCTCCTTAGTGTGTGAATGGTTCCTTCATTACATAGGATTTGCTTTCCAGCCAATATGAAAAGATGATTAATTATTAAACACTATGGTCAGTGATGGTTTAACTGTTGTCACAACATTCCCAATAGTTCTGATTCATGTTCAAATAGAGACATACAATTTTTCTCATGATCTAGGAAAGAGATGTAAGTCAATTCATGACAAGAGATTGATTATCTTGATTGACATGGCATTGTTGGGTCTCAGAAGACTCAAAGGGTCATCATATACAGAGGTATGGAGAGGATCCATGGGATGGTTAAGATTCAAATGAAATGAATCCACATGGGAAGGCTTGTCATCCGACCCTCCTTCTAGCACCAATAGTAAGGGGTTTCCCCTGATAATAAGTCCCAATTAGTCCTCTCACCATTTGGAATAGGGAACCCATCAATTTTCTGGCCTAGAAACCATTGTATATTTGGTTCTACTGGTTGTGTCTCGATCCATCGATGAGGGTGAGTGATGTATGATTGTGCAAATGGAAGATGTAGATGAAGACTATATAAATGAATACCTAATCTAATTCTATTCTATCCTATCCTAGCTAGGAGTGAATTAACGTAAGTGAATGAGATGTGGAATGAAAATAATTCTACTAATAGCTTCACCCTAATAGGTGAAATGAAGAAATAAAGTCAGATAACACATGGACATGAATACATAACAAGAATATTCTAAGTCACTGTATTACAAACATTGGTAGCTCATTCGCTTAGGACATGTAATATAAGAAAGAGTAACAAATATGCAAGAAGACATATATTGCATAAGAATATCCCATAAACAAGAATTCTCTTACAATCCATGTGAAAAACTAGAATTCTTCTTGAAATAGTTCACAACAAAACAATGACACATGCAAGTCCTTCTCTCTATGAAATTTTTTCCCTGAGGGATTCTCTGTATTAATAGTTTCAACAATAGTACATGAAAACTCTAAGGACAATTCTCCAATTTTAGTTGACAAAATATTCCCAAAGTAGTTCAAAAGTGTACAATGCTTGAAGAGACAAAATCCCCTTCTTTAGGTTCTATTCTAGTATTATTAAGGTTCAATAAGATCTTTGGCCATTCATCTCCATATGTGACCTTTCATCTTCCAATATTTTTCCTCATCCTCTTTGTGATGATGAGTAACAAGAAAAATTCTTACATTTCGAATTAGTCTCCTAACACTGGTGGGTCGTCTTGGATTTTGGCCATATGTACCTTACACATCATGAAGACAAGCCTTGGGTATGGGGGCATCTTTGTCGTATGGTTCAAACTCCATCTTTAGTAGTTTGCGCTTGGTTCCTCTCACTACTTTCCATTTCTAGAACATTGACATCATTTTACCATTCTATTTTCTTTGGCTATAGATCACATTGCAAGAGTGTGTCTCCCTTTTGGAATGGGTACCTAACATTGTTCAACATATAGTAGATGAAAGTAACTAAAAATAAGTCGTCAAGATTAATCATTATATTTCATATGAATGGGGCATAAAATAATTGAAGTATCATTTATAAACTTCCCTGAGTTCAATTCATGGTTCCTCTGCTCGCAGTCAACTTATGGTTTTATTCAAGGCTATCAACAAGGTGTCATATCTTAATCCAAAAATAAGTATACCATACGTTAGGAATCTATCAAATCCTATAACTAATAATTTTTACATATCGAATATACCTTTCCAACAATATAAATAAATTTCAAAAAGGACACCCAAGTCAAATGTTATGCCCATTTTATGAAAGGAATTTTTTCATGTTTCGGAGGAGTTAGTACTAACTCCTCTTATTTGCTCGAAGGAGTTAGTACTAAATCCTATGAACTGTAATAATTATATAATTCATTAGTATTTTCTCAAATAATACAACTAGAAATGTGTAGACCTTAGAATTACCATTCCAATATTATAAAGAACACATAAAACAAACACCCGAGTCAAAAGTTATGGTCAATTTACGAAAGCCAGTTTCTTTAGTTTCAAAGGAGTTAGTACTAACTTTTCCGACCTGTTCGGAGGAGTTACTACTAACTTCAACCTATATCGTAGGAGTTAATAATAACTCCCCTGACATGTTCAAAGTGTTTTGAACTAACTCCCCTGATATGTATCGGAGGAGTTTGTTCTAACTCCGTCGATATGTATTGGAGGAATTGAATGGAAATATTCTAAATTGCTTTGGAGGATTCAAAGGGAACTTCTCCTTCTGAGAAAGAAAAATTGGAAAAAATTCTAAGTGTCGAACTGGCAAGAGAAAATGAGAGCCTGAGTTCGAAATCCCATAACTTCCTCGTATGATGCCCGATTGAGGTGTCATTTTTTGCAAAGCGAAGAACACAGAGAGACACTTATATCTAGATAACTAAACATGTTGTTTCATAATTTGAGTGGATTCATTTCTAATGATGGACATGACTATCAAGGCTCACTTGGTAGGAAATCCTAGATGATCATTTTGGCACTTTCAAACCTCGTATTTCAATTTCGTTAATTACGTTGAGATCATACTTGCATAATATATACAATAGACCTATTTTTGTGGTGAGAAATACACTTTGAATAATACCTAAAATTTGTTCTCAAAGGTGTTTTCAATGGAAGTATGTGCCTCATTCTTTCTATTTCTTTGCCCGAATCTGGTTTTGTCGGCTCCTAATTCATTTGCAATATGTAGGCTCTTAGATAATTCATTGAAACTAAGGTAATATGTCAGGGGAATAGAAATATAAATCCATCAAAACAACAAACTCACATTCAGTGTGCTTGGCACTATGTAGGTGCTGGGATAACCACTTTTTGTTGAGATGTATTTCAGAGCCAGTGCAAGACCTACATATGCTTTAGTTAACCCATATGATGATATACAACACTTTCATGCTCATGGTTAGCCATAAAATTAATAGGTGCAAATCAAAGATGATGTGGTACGTGAATGCGAGCTACTGGAGACACTGACAAACTTGATTATGAATGCAGTCTAGAGTGGATCATGTGAGATAGTAAATAAATGACCAATTGTTTATATATGCATGGATATTTTAGTCATTGATAATTGTAAGGATATTTACGAAAGGCCTGAAGACGAGATAGGCCTCAAGATGAAATTGGACTAGGCTGGCTGGGTCATTGTTGGTGAGAGGGAGAAAATCATCTTGGATGTGGTTGGAAAGGATGAGGGGTTGACATACTTTCGTTGATGTATCGAGGACAGGAGAGGAAAATTATCAATAGGCAGTGTGTTAGGGACAAAGAGGATAACTTTGTTGATATGTAGTGCAATGAAGCGAAAGAGAAGGATGTTGTCGAAATGTGATGCAATGACGCGAGTGGAAGGGGTTCAGCTGGTGAAAGTTATGCACATAATGAATATATTGATTTGACCAATTATAGTGAAATGGCATTGATTATGCAATATTTTTCGATGATGAAGATGTGTGTTAGTGAATTTTGGCCGAAGTGTGATAGCATGTCAGCCAAGTTGAAAAGGAAGTGGATGATGTACTTTCAAGAAAATGAATGGCATGTCAATGGAAAGGTGGGAGAAGGATGCATGCATTAGTACACTATGTATCAACGTATGAATAGGGTTCTCAATGAAGTGTGGATCGTTGGGTATAAGTGATTTAAGGAGGAACTGAAAGTGGTAATGTGAGGTAGGGTGAGGATAACTTGGGCGTAGCTATTTACACGAGGGGGAGAGTGAGAGGGTTCTAGCTGAAAAAAAGAAAGGGGGCACCAATTTATTGTCTTGTAGAGAGGCTAAGATAAAAAAAAATTGGTGGGATATTGTGTAGACACAAGAGTACCTTAGCAATATTGAGTCCCCTCTGTTGGTTGTGGAGCTTGATTATCTTCATGATTCAGAGGTCTTTGTTTTCATCCTTTTTTATACCCCATGAAGACTTTACACCCCAGAATAATGTACACTCCACGTGGGGGAGTTCAGAGGGGGGTTACCCACTATGCGAGGTCTAGGGGCAAGCGGGCCCCCGACAGAGGTTCGAGGACGAAGCCCCGAAAGGAAAAATTTCCTTGTAAATGTATATTATAATTTGATAGTAAATATAGACCATTCATTATAAGGTCGTAGATATGATGGTAGAAGTTATGTTAGGGTTTTTTCCCTAGAAGGAAACCCTATTTTATATGAGGGAAATGCAATGTTGTTATGTATTATTACGAATATTTTATTCTGAGTGAGGAGGATGTGAGAGAAATAAGAGGAAGTTACAATGGGTGTGTTGTAGGTTGTATCCCTTCATTTGTTGGATACTAATAAAGGAAGGACCTGGAAATTTCTCTAGTGGATGTAGCCCACACTGGGTGAACCATGTATATCTATGTCTCTATTGTATTATGTATCTTATGTGTTTTATTTCCACATTTGTTTTATTTTATTTTATTTTATGAAGAGGCAATGTAGGTAGACACCAAAAAGAAGTGGGAGTAAGGAATGAAAGAGGAAATGGATTTCTTGGTAAATAAACATACTTGGGACTTGATTCAATTTCCTGCAGGAAAAAGAGAATTATAGAATAAATGGGTTTACAAGTTGCAGGAAGAAGATGGAGGAAAAAAGTGGTACAAGGCTAGACTTGTTGTAAAGAGGTTTTCACAAAATAAAGGTATAGATTTTGATGAAATATTTTCTCTTCCTGTTAAAATGAATTCAATTAGGACTATTTTAAGTCTTGTGGAAGTAGAAGATTTGCACTTGAATAGTTAGATGTAAAAACAACTTTTCTCCATGGAGATATGGAGGAAGAGATTTATATGTAGAAGCCGCAAAGGTATGAGGTCAAAGGGGAGGAGAATTTTGTATGAAATTTGAATAAGAGCTTCAGTGACACTCTTTTCACTATCGGGCGGACGCTACTCCACGGAATAACAATCTCATACTTAATTATAAATATATAACATGCATTTAAGAAAATGAATCACATTTAAACTCAGAGTAAGCATAATAATTACTTCTATTATATATAATCAATGGCTTTAACATTAATTCACATTCACAATAGAATACATGATAATTATAAATACACAGACATGTAGAAACATAATTGAAACATCATCTGGTACTTATCTTTGTGACTGTGGTAATTCCACCAACCCGGTGTAGGCCTTCCATGAACCTCCCAGCCTTATACCACACTGCTCATCAAGCTCAGCAGTGGGTCACCCCCGAGCTAGGACTAAGCTCCACCCAAAGCTGAGGAATCCTAGGCTAGGCTGAGGTTACAGGGAAAACACATAGTCCCAAGGAAGGAATTCTCTTCCAGGAACCACTCATACTCACTGCCGACAGACTCTCCTTCCCCACATGCCTGTTCCACCCCAAGAGTATACACCTTCTCTGTCACCTAGACAGTCCTTCGACTGCTAACCTCCCTTGCCATGGGTTTCAGCAACAGACCAGACTAGAAGTCTCCGAGATCTGTGGCAACTACAAGGTTCCTTCCAGGAGTTCTCTCCTTCCTCTATGCACTCTCTCACTTGGAGAGAGTCTCTCACAGTCCAAGCAACTTGTTCTTCCAACTTCAACCACTTCTCTCGCCTAGAGAGAGTGTTGCATAAACTGGCCAACAAGCCACATGCAGTCTAGCACTGCGTGGCCACAACAACCAACGAGGAAAACAAACATGGGATTTCTAGAAATCAACATAGGCTATCCAAAAATCAACACACAAACTTTTGGTTCAAAGGGTGTATGAGGTATCTCTTGCAGGGGTTAGGCTGGACGTACCATTAAGAAGATTGGGTAGAATGGAGGAGGAACCCCCATCATGGCTTATCTCGATCGTTTTATTTGCATGGGATTCGGTTGACACTTGCCACCCATGAAGCTGCATGCTTCCATTAGCACGTGCTCCTCCCACCATTTGGAAGTCACATGTCATTCCAAAAGAACTTAGGGTAAAACGTATTATGCACATGTCTTTTTGGAATAATATAAAAATATTATTCCCAAGGCTTAAGCCCCTAGGCTTAACACTTAGCCCATTTCCCCACCTTCCAGCCCCTAATCCCTTACCCACTCTGTGGAAGCTTAGTCCCCCATTACTCATTCATCGTGTCGGCTTGCACGCGGTGGTGTTCATATTTTTATTAATGTTCTGCATAGATACATGTACAAAATCAGGCTCTTGGCCTTCAACTCTTAGGCTCTTGGGCCTAACAATCACATAATCCCACTAGATTATATAAACTCGGCCCACTAGCCTATAAAACATATTGCAATTCATTTCATAAACAATATTTACAATAGGGCTCAGCCTTGGGGACATTACAATCCCCCTCCCCTTATTCCTGCACTGTCCTCAGTGCAACTTCACACTGCATCTGCTAGCTTTTCAAAATTTCCAAAAAGATGCGGGTACTCTACCCACATAACATATTCATGATCCCATGTGACATCCTCAGGACCATACTAGGTCCACTAGACCTTTACAAGCTCTATGGCTCGATTCCAGAGCTATTTTCTTTTCCTGTCCAATATGCGCAAAGGATTCACTTACAGGACACCTTCTGGTTCCACCTGAATCACATTCCAATCAATAACATGATTAGCATCAAGTATATATTTCTTAAGAAGTGAAACATGAAACACATTATGTATAGTCATAGATGCAGTTAAAGTAAGCATGTATGCAACTGACCCAATCCTTTCCAGGATTTCAGACGGCCCACAAAATCCTGCTTCCAACTTGGCGCAACTCCCCAACTTCAAGGAACTCCTGTTAGTTTTCACTTTCAGGAAAACATGATTACCCACTTTGAATTCTCTATGGTTTATGTTCTTATCAGCATAACTTTTCTGCATGTCCTGGGTAGCTTTTAAATTCTTCTTAAATTTTATCATTTGGTCCTCCATCTCCTTGAGAAACTATGGCCCAACTACTTCTCTATCATCTGTATTATCCCATCTCACTGGAGTATTGCACTTTCTTCCATAAAGTGCTTGAAATGGGCTCATTTTCAATGATGCATGATACCCATTATTGTAGGTGAATTCTACCAAATGCAGGTAGTCTTCCCACCTTGATGGTTTATCCATCACATACATTCTCAGCATGTCTTCTATTACTCTGTTCACCCTCTCTGTCTATCCATCAGACTCAGGATGATATGTTGTACTGAAATTCAGATTCATTCTGAATCCCTTGAAAAATCCTTTCCAGAACTTCAAGGTGAATTTTGGTTCCCTATCAGACACAATCGTCTTAGGAATTTCGTGCAAGCGTGCCACTTCTTTTAAGAAGATATCAACAACATTTGTTGCCTTGTGAGTGGTTTTTAGTGGAATAAAATGGGCAGCTTTTGTAAGCTTGTCCACCACCACCATGATTGAATCATGCAACTTTCTCATCCTGGGAAATCTTGTAATAAAATCCATCGTCACCACTTCCCACTTCCACTTAGGAATGGGTAAAGGCTGCAGCAACCCTGTTGGGTGCCTATGCTCAGCCTTAAATTTCTAGCACTCCATACATCTGGCGATGTATTCAACGATCTCTCTCCTCATACCCGGCCAAAAGTAATGGCTTTTGACTGCTGCCATAGTCTTCTGATATCCAGGATGTCCAACATAAGTCACATTATGCATTTCTTTTAGAATTTCCAGTTTCAATTACTGGACATTGGGTACATACACTCTATTTTTGTACAGAAGTATTCCATCATCTCCCAAGGTGTAATTTTCATCTTTCTACGGTCTCTCACTCTGCTGTAGCTTTGCTACCTAGTCTCTATACTACAAATCTACGTTTGCCACCTTGTTTTCCTTCCCCTTGATATGCTTGATATCAAAGTCTCATTCGCACAGAAATTCCAGCCACCTACTTTGTCTAGCATTTAAAGTCGACTGATCAAACAAATACTTCAGACCATTGTGGTCTATTCACATTTCAAATCTCCTTCCCATGAGGTAATGTCTCCCTTTCCTCAGAGCGTGGACGATTGCTACCAACTCCAAATCATGAGTGGAATAATTATTTTCATGCTCTTTCAACTTCCTGGACTCATAACAGATTACAAATCCATATTGGCTAAGAACTCCTCCCAACCCCTCCTTACATGCATTTGTTCACACCACGAAATCCATATTTGGATATGCAATCGTTAGGATTGGAGCACTAGTTAACAGCTTCTTCAATCGCTGGAAACTGTTCTCACACTCTTCAGTCCACTGAAACTTCTTCTCCTTCCTTTGCAAGGAAGTGATAGGGTGAGATATCTTTGAGAACCCTGCTATAAACATTCTGTAGTGGCCCGCCAGACCCATAAAAGATCTAACTTCTGCCACATTCCTTGGTGTTGACCATTCTCGGATGGCCTCAACCTTTTCAGGATCCACAACGATCCCTTCTTCTGATGTAATATGCCCCAAGTAATGGATCTGCCTTTGATAAAATGAGCATTTGCTCAATTTGGAATATAGTTGGTGTTCTCTCAATACTTGTAGCACCATTCTCAGGTGTTTCTCATGCTCTTCCTCTGACTTGGAATACACCAAAATGTCATCCAGGAAGACTATGAAAAACTTGTATAAATAGTCCCTGAATACACCATTCATCAAGCACATCAAAACAACAGGTGCGTTTGACAGTCCAAACGACACCTCTGTGAACCTGTAATGACCATACCTTGTTCTAAAGGCGGTCTTGTTGATGTCTTCATCCTTTATTCCCACCTGGTGATATCCAGATTTGAGATCTATCTTTGAAAATATTTTCGCACCCTTCAACTGATCGAAAAGATTGTCGATCCTTGGTAGAGGATACTTGTTCTTGACAGTTACCTTATTCAACTATCAAAAATCAATGCACAGCCTCAACATCCCATCCTTCTTCTTCACGAATAGGACCAGGGCACCCCAAGGTGACACGCTTGGGTGAATGTACCCCTTATTTTGAATCTCTTCGAGCTACAATTGTAACTCTTTCATCTCTGGTGTACTCATTCTATAAGGATTTTTCGAAAGTGGAGCTACTCCAAGCATCAAATTTATAGAAAAATCGATGTCTCTCTTTGGTGGTAGTCCAGGTACTTCCTAGAATACATCCTCAAACTCAGTAATCACCTCATGGTATCCCATCTTTGAGACCGCATCTCTAGATGCTTCTTCCACACGGGCTGCAAATAATTGACAGCCTTTCCTGTGGCACTTCTTCAGCTGCATGGCTGAGATTTCTCTAACAGCCATAGCTCTAGAAATTCCTTGGACTTTTTTCTAATTTCCCTCCTCATCCAGGCATGTAAACTTCTTATTATGACAGTCTAGAAGGGCATGATGTTGGTCCAACCAGTCCATCCCAATTAAGCAATCATAAGAGCCTAAATATAGAATATTCAATTCAGCCTTAGTGCTGAATCCACCCATGTCTACAGAATATGACTTAATCAACTCAATGAACTTCCTCTTGGTTCTTGTAGCCAACTGCACTAACCAAGACTTTCCATGTTTTCTTCTTGATAAATGCAAACTTTCCACCACCCTAGGATCTACATAACTATGGATAGCCCATGAATCAATTAAAATAATAACTGGTTGGTTGTTAATCATACCTTCCACTTCAATTATGTGCGATTGAAATTCAACTTGCTTGTTATCCAGGGATGTGTAGATCCTTTGCATTCTGCTGCCCATATCCTCCATGGTTTTAGCTTGCTGAACATTGTGGATGGTTCTCGCTTTATATTTTCTGTGGGGGAAGTCTCTATACCTATGTTTCCCTTTACAACCCCAACACTCCATAGGTGGCAGTCTGGGCATTTGCTCACCCACGTCATCCCTCCTGGGCTCTCTAAAAGATGGTTGTCCCTGAGGACTATTTCTAAAAAAGGGAGGCTTGTTTCCCTTCTGCCTCTGCTCTTTCCTGAACTTCTTCTGATCATCCCAAGCCTTCCGAAAAGTAGGCCTTTCTCTTTGCTTTTCATATAAGAATTTAGCCCTTATTATTGTTTCTTTCATATTCTTAGGATCGTCATACTGAATCTTGTCACTAATGAAGGTGGCAGTCCACTCAAATATATATGAATCTTGACAACCTCATCTTTGATGAATGGAACATACTTCAGTAGTTCCAAAAACCTTCGTTCCTATTCATCGATGGTCATGCTTCCCAGCTTGAGTTCGAAGAACTCCTTCATATTTCTGTCATAGTATCTTTTAGTCAGGTATTTCTTCTCGAAACACCTCTTGAACTCCTTCCAAGTGACATCATTCTCATTGATGTGCTGCACCTATACAAACTGATCCCACCACATGGATGCTTTTCCTTTCAATTGATACATTTCAATTCCTCCTTCTACATGAGAGGAATAATTCTGTAGTTGGAAATATTTCCTCATGCCAAGAAACCATGTATCAGCATCTTCCTCCTTCTTATGTTATCCATCAAACGTAGGAGGTTTAATATTGTTCATCCCCCCTTTCATCCCTTCCAGATCTTCGGTGTTTTCTGGTAGGGGACGGGCTTGAACTACTATGCACTTCCCTACCAGAATGCTTTGGGGAGAGATGGTAATGTCTACTACCACTCCTCGATCTTCATCTCCTCTTAGGGGTCCTGACACTTCTTGATCTACTTGTGTCACTCTCTTTTTCCAATTTCCTTTCTATTCTTTCCAGACTCTTCAACATCTTTAAGTTGAATTCACACTGTTGATCCCTTACCATCATGAGATTTTGGCTATCATCTCGATGAGAATGAGAATCTTTCTGCAATCTTTCAATAAGTTTCATCATATTTCCTTCCTTATCCATCTCTTTTCCATGCCCATTAGAGTTTTTTCCTTCGAATACCATGTTGACATCCCTTCCTAGTCTTTCATCCTTTGTTTCAGAGGTAATCTGTACCTCTTCCATTTGTATACTTGGTTGTCCCGACACACATTGAAATATGTACACACAACGTCTAGTCAACTGGAGTTTGTCAGTCCTTAAACCCTTAACAAAAATCACCATAATCATAAACCAATGTGAGTGAGAAAAACGATTCGATTCCATTAAGTTTTTTTTTTTTTGAGCTCTGTTCAGCTCTGCAAATTTCAGGACTTCTGGTCTCGGGGTCTCAATCCACAAGACTCTTATACTCGTTTTTGGGTTTCAGGGTTTCAGGTGATATCTCCCTCTTTCTTCCTACTCTCATAACCAAAGGCACCTTACACAACTCGCAATATTGTTGGTTCGTGAGTCGAAGAACCTCGACACCTCTTCCTCCAAATGCTGATACCGATATGCGATACAAGTATGGCTCCCTCCTCGCTAGCGCCTTCTACATATAACCGTAGGCTAGGCTAAGTGCTAGCACCTCTCGCAACTCACGACTTCGCGAGTTGGAGCATTGAGCAATCGTCCTCTTCCTTTGTGTATGCCAAAATCTCATTTTACTTTACCGTCTAGGCCCACATAGCACAACTGTCTCCACATCCACAGTGGCAAGTGGCACCCTCAGGAGGGTCCAAGTCACCCTTGGTGATGTCATCAGGTCCCACCACTCTCCCTTCCTTCTCATCTCGTTGGCACGTGGTACACATCCATGTGCCCATGTCCATTCCAAGTGCAACCCAATGGTTAGAATCCTTCTCAGATCTATGACTTAGATATTTTCATTCTTTCAGGCATTGGGAGTTAGTGCCTTAGACTTCTGTTTTCTAAAATCCCGAAATTATGGTCTAATCCTTCACTTGATCCAATGGTCAATTCCTCTCCTATGATCTACGGTGTATATCATTTTCAGAATTCAGGTTTCATTATTTCATGACTTGCGAAACAAGGCTTCTTACCCTTGGGTTTCCTGGGTGTCAAAACGTCTTCCGACAGCCAGGTGTTCTGCCCCAAGGCGAGGAATCCTAACAAATTTGGGATTTCGTATATCGTGATTTCCATGTTCCTGTGCAATTCCAAAGGGTTTTAAGCCCTTCGCACATTTTCTAGATATGATGGTCACGAGGGTTCGCCTTCCCTCCCAAATGGATCCTAAGGCTCAAACACTGTGAGTGTGGAGTCCTCTCTTCATGTGGCCTTATACCACACTGGCTGCAGTTTCATAACACCGCTACACCTCCTGAGCTTTGTAACATAGTCAAGTAATCTCCTTGACACTCAGGAGTACTCAAAGGTCTGAAATTGGTCCACCAGACATAATTTCTCCTCAAAGTCTTGGTCCAAAGACCACTTATTTGGCCCATGTAGGCTCAGCGTCAAAGCCTTGGCTCTGATACCATACTGTAACATTCTTTTCACTGTCGAGCGGGCACTACTCCATGGAATAAAAATATCATACTTAATTATAAATATATAACATGCATTTAAGAAAATGAATCACATTTAAACTCAGAGTAAGCATAAGAATTACTGCTATTATATATAATCAATGGCTTTAACATTAATTCACATGCACAACATAATACATGATAATTATAAATACACATACATGCAGAAACATAATTGAAACATCATCTGGTACTTATCTTTGAGACAGTGGTAATTCCACCAACTCGGTGTAGGCCTTCCATGAACCTCCCATCCTTAGACCACACTGCTCATCAAGCTCAGCAGTGGCTCACCCCCGATTTGGGACTAAGCTCCACCCCAAGGTGAGGAATCCTAGGATGGGATGAGGTTATAGGGAAAATACAGAGTCGCAAGGAATGAATTCTCTTCCAGGAACCACTCATACTCACTGCCCACAGACTCTCCTTCCCTGGATTCTTGTTCCACCCTAGGAGTATACACCTTCTCTGTCACCTAGACAGTCCTTTGGATGCTAACCTCCCTTGCCTTGAGTTTCAGCAACAGACCAGACTAGAAGTCTCCAAGCTCTGTGGTAGCTACAGGGTTCCTTCCAGGAGTTCTCTCCTTCCTCTATGCACTCTCTCACCTGGAGAGAGTCACTCATAGGCCAAGTAACCTGTTCTTACAACTTCAACCACTTCTCTCACCTAGAGAGAGTGTTGGATAAACTGGCCAACAAGCCACATGCAGTCCAGCACTGCATGGCAAGAACAACCAATGGGGAAAATAGACACAGGCTTTCAATAAATCAACACAGGCTATCCAGAAATAAACACATAGACTTCTGGTTCAGAGGGTGTATGGGGTATCTCTTGCAAGGGTCGGTCCAGACGTACCATTCAGAAGATCGGGTAGAATGGAGGAGGAACCCCCATCATGGATTATCTCAACCATTTTATTTGCATGGGCGTGGGTTGACACTTGTCACCTGTGAGGCTGCATGCTTCCATCAGCGTGTGCTCCTCCCATCATTTGGAAGTCACATGTCATTCAAAAATAACTTAGGGTAAAAAATATTATGCACATGTCTTTTTGGAATAATATAAAAATATTATTCCCAAGGCTTAAGCTCCTAGGCTTAACATTTAGCCCCTTTTCCCACCTTCCAACCCCTAATCCCCTGCCCACTCTGTGAAAGCTTAATCCCCCATCAATCATTCATCGTGTTGGCCTGCACATGGCGGTGTTCATATTTTTATTAATTTTCTTCAGAGATACATGTACAAAATCAGGCTCTTGGACTTCAACTCTTAGGCTCTCGGGCCTAACAATCACATAAGCCCACTAGCTTATATAAACTCGGCTCACCAGCCTATAAAACATATTACAATTCATTTCATAAACAAGATTTACAATAGGGCTTGGCCTTGGGGACTATACAACTTGTATGGCCTAAAGCTAGCTCCAAGGCAATGGTATTTGAAGTTTGGTAGGTTTATGACATAACAAGGTTATAGTAGATGTCATTCTGATCAATGTGTTTATTTTTAAAAGCTAGAAAATGGAAGATATATTATTTTTCTATTGTGTGTAGATGACATGCTTGTTGCATGGTACAATATATAGGATATAAATGTGCTCAATAAAAAGTTAGATAATTCATTTGTGATGACGGATTTGGGTGCTGCAAAGAAAATCCTTTGTATGAGTATAACAAGAGACATGAAAAATCGATGAGATAGCTGAGAGAATCGTGACTAGGGTTTCCATAGCCTTCTGATATGCGATCTGGAGTTTCTGCAGCCGCCCAGCACCACGCGGCTTCCTTCAATAGCTCTGTTGGGGCTCATGTCACACCCAGAGGGAGGGCCAGCGGGAACCTCCTATAGCAGAGTCACAGCCAATGGAAACACAGCGGTGGAGATCAAACGGCCTGTTCGAGCCACCGGCAGATATACGCTCAAAGCTGATGGAGGACGACACCTTCAAGGATCGCGACATGGACATCGACCCAGCGAAGGAGACAAGACCCTCTTCTACAATGGCTCCTTGGTTACCAAGTAAATGCATCCCACAAGCACCACAAGCTCTAAAATATGTCATTATCTCTCCACGCATAGAGGAACAAAAGCAGTATATGAGGGATTATGCCTTAGTGGGGAAATTTCTAGGGCTCTGGCCTGCTGAAAGGGATCTCATCAAATGGATCCAGTACTGGTGGATACTAAGAGGACATTATGAGTTGAAACTGGGGTCCAAGGGGGTTTTTACAATCATATTTCATAACCTTGAGGATCGCAACCGTATTTTTGATGGGGGGCCTTACTTCTTCAACTCTGCGGGCCTCTTCCTGCGATTTTGGACTGAAAAGTTCAGCCCGAAGAAAGAGGACTTTGCACATGCACCGGTATGGATCCAACTATACTCTCTTCCACAAGAGTTCTGGCTGGAAGAAGTCCTAGCCGGCATAGGCAACACCATTGGCGTTTATGTCAAATCTTCGGAAGCCACCAAGCAGAGACGCTACACCTCCTATGCGCGCTATGTGTCTACCTGAATATTGCCAAACCCCTCCCAGGCTCCATCGTCCTGGAATACCAAGATGAAGATTGGATCCAAACCATTGACTATGAACACATTCCGTTCCAGTGCAGGAAATTCCATGAACACGGTCATCTATTCCGAGAATGCCCCCTCAACGCGACTCAGAAAGATGGACCCTCAGAAAATGGAAAAGACAAGGACGACAAAGATAAAGATGGTTTTGTGCAGCCAGTCAGGAAAAGGCGCCCAAAAGGCAAGCGACCACCTGCCCAAGTAAATAAAGATCCTTCTACAAGTAATAAGTTCGCTATATTGCAAGACCAGCTAGAGCACATTCCCACAGCTGGATCCCTGAGCACACCCCGCTCGAACTCGGGGCCCCCTGATCCAAATGCAGAGACTGGCATCCCCCAGCCGAGCAAAGACCCCTATCCCGTGCCCCCAAGTGGAGCTCAGAACACACAAAAGCCACAGGAGACAGAGGATGGAGATGCCGAAATGGAGATGGAAGAAAATGACCTAGCTGGAGTGGATCTGGAGCACCTCGAGCACGCATACAGACACCAAAATCTTTATACCATTCCCAAAGACCAGTTAAGAAAGGTACACAAGGTTTTTCTCAACTCTTCAGCGGGAGCTTCTGCTCGAGCCAGTAAATCCTTAGGAATCAAGGGCACACAACCAAAAAATCTAGGTAAGGCTCAGAAAGATGAGAAAAAAAGGGGGCAGAAATCAACTAACAAACTCATACAGGAAATAGGAAACTATATGGTAAATTCGGGACAGATCCACTTGATCTCGGATAGCTTTCCTCCACTCCCCACCCCCCCATCAATATGAATATCATCTCCTAGAATATTAGAGGCCTCAATGTGCGTAGCAAGCAAAAAATGCTATGAGATATGATCATTGCAGAAAAACCGGACATTGTCATGCTGCAGGAAACCAAATGCTCATCAGAAGACATAGAATGGCTCCTACCCTTTTGCTAGAAACAAGGGCGAGCCGCCTCTATAGATGCCTCTGGTTCTGCTGGGGGCTTAACTATCCTTTGGAATACTAGTGAGGTGATTATGGAAAACTTCTTTGCCACCAAATGGTCACTCACAGCAACTTACAAATGCATAGGCTCTAACAAGCCTCGATGCTTGACCAATGTATATGGTCCACCCACTCCGAGAGACAAGCCAGACTTCCTCCGCAGTTTTCACCACACCTACATCTTAAGATAGCACAACAACTGGGTGATCGGGGGAGACTTTAACCTCATTCGCAGTCTAGAGGAGAAGAAAGGAGGCTCAAGACGATTGGAGAAAGACTGTGAGGTCTTCAACAACCTCATTGATGATCTCCAGCTTGTTGATATGGACGCTAGCAATGGCACACACACCTGGAAAAACAGACGTACAGGAACTCATCAAATCACCTGCAAGCTGGACCGCTTCCTCATCTCTGATTCCCTTATGCTGGAGGGAACGACCATGGAAGCTACCATTCTCAATCTCCCTGGCTCAAACCATTGGCCCATACAGCTATGGGTGGACGTCCCGGCAACACCTGGCAGGAAACCATTAAGATTCAAGCAGTTCTGGCTGGATCATCCAGATTTCCAAGCCAATATACAAGATTGGTGGAGGGAGGCTGAAGTCCAGAGGGGATACAAAATGTTCAGATTTCAGTAGAAATTAAAAAACCTCAAGCATACTCTTAAGCTTTGGAACAAGCATACCTTTGGTAATTTCTTCGACTCCCAAAAGCAGCTGAGGGAATAATTAGGAGAGATTTAGCATCAAATCCGACAGCAAGGGTTAACCGCTGAGCTAAGAGGTCGGGAGATGGAAATAGCTCAACAACTCGAGGACAGGAAGAGGCAAGAGGAAATTCTTTGGAAGCAGAAATCGCGTGTCCAGTGGCTCAAGGAGGGAGAACGAAATACACGATTCTTTCACAGAACGGTTATCCAGAGAAGACACTCCAATAAGATTACACACCTTATCTCAGAGGAGGGAAAAACCATTACTTCCCATGCGGACATGGAAGATACCCTGATAGACTACTTTCAGAATCTCCTCAGCGAACCCCTCCAGGATAGACGGAGGCCATACACAAAATCACAAGGAACATGCCCTCCTTAGTCACTCAGGAACAGAACTCAGCACTGCTCTGACCCATTACGATTGAGGAGGTGGATGAGGTGCTTCAAGACACGCTTAAAAGTAAGGCACCGGGTCCAGATGGATTTACAAGTGATTTCTTTCATCATTGTTGGCCAATGATTAGGACTGAAATTTGGGAAATTCTTGAAGACTCCAGAGCTACTGGTCAGGTCCTCTAGGCCCTCAATGCTACATTCCTCACCTTAGTTCCCAAGGAGGGGAATGCTCATCATCCTCAGCAATTTAGACCAATAGCCCTGTGCAATGTCATTTACAAGCTCCTCACAAAAGTCATAACCCGCAGGCTCAAATTCATTCTGCCAACAATCATTTCCCCGGAACAATCAGGTTATGTAGAGGGCAGACAAATACTGGACAGCATTATTTTGGCTCATGAAGTAATCCATTCCCTGCAAAATACCAAGACTCCAGGTATTCTCCTCAAACTAGACCTCTCTAAAGCCTTTGACAAGATCAGTTGGAACTTCATGCAAGAAATGCTCTTAGCCTTTGGCTTTGATCAAAGTTGGGTAAAATGGATCATGAACCTTACCTCCACGACCTTCTTCTCCTTGCTAATCAATGGCATCCCCTCCCGCCCTTTCTCCCCCTCCAGAGGTATCAGACAAGGAGATCCTCTCTCCCCCTTCCTTTTCATTATCATTGCGGAGGGCCTCAACCGCTCAATTCACGCCGCAGTGGAAAAAAACCTGTTGACCGGCCTCCCCCTGCATGGCATCTCTCCTCCTATCTTGCATAGCCAGTTCATGGACGATACTCTCCTGATGGGCAGCCCCACAGCCCGAGAGGCCTTTTCTATCCAGGATATTCTCAGCTCCTTCTCAGAGGCCTCGGGCCTGGATTGCAATAAGAGCAAATCCCAAATCTTCTTCTTCAATACGCCCTTACCTATTCAGCATCATATCTCTACAATCTTAGGTTTTAGCCGAAGCCCCCTTCCATCCAAATATCTGGGAATTCCCCTCATTGAAAATACCCTCCGAAACTCATCCTGGGAGCATCTTCTGGCCTCCTTCTCCAAAAGGCTTTCCTCTTGGACCTTCAGAGTCTTAAATCTCCCTAGCCATCTTACCCTACTCCGATCCGTTCTCCAAGCCCTTCCGATTGACCATTTCTCAGCTTTGGCCACCCCACGATTTGTCCTTTCAGCCATTAAAAACATTCAAAGAAACTACTTCTGGCAAGGCATCAACTCAGGAAAGAAAATGGTGCTGGTCAGTTGGGACAAACTATGTTGCTTGAAGGAACATGGTGGCGTAGGCTTAAAGGATCCCTTCTTAATGAACAAGGTCCTCAGTGCCAAAATCTGGTGGCGGTGGCTAAAACATCCTAAGGACCTCTGGGCCAGGCTTTGGAGGAAGAAATACACCCCCAATGTTTCTGAGAGGGACCTTATTAGATGGAATGGGGACAACCTGGGCTCTCTAATTTGGACTGCGGCCAAGCATAACAGACAGCTAATAACTCGGCATGCATTTTGGGAGATTAGAAATGGAAGGAGAACGCTGTTCTGGCAGGACTCTTGGCAGAAATGGCCAATCCTGGCTAAGGAGTATTGGGCCCGAGACATCTGCACCCAGGCTATGCGAGTGGGACTCACAACTGTCGCTGACTACTGGTAGAACTCCACCCAGGAGGACAACTGGCGACATTGGCACCTAGACAGGGGGCGCCTCAATCTGGGAGAGCACGTGGACCTGGAACCTTGGCAAAAGGAGATGGAAAAAAGGAAAATACCCAAAAATGAGGGGGATGACATCCTCCGATGGGGACACCAGCTGCAGGGAACTTTCAGTACACAGGAAGCCTACCGACTCAAAACAATAACGGACCCCGTCCCAAATACGACATCCTGGCAAAAACTGTGGAACATTAAGCACTGGCCAAAAGTAACTCTTTTTCTCTGGCTAGTTCTCCATTCTAGTATTTTGACGTGGGACAATCTAACGAAACGTGGCTTTGTGGGACCCTCACTCTGCATTCTTTGTGGCGAAGCAGAGGAAACTCTGAACCATCTCCTAAACACTTGCCCTTTTACAGCTCAGATCTGGGACCAGGCGGCTCAAATCATGCGCACTTCAGATCGAAACAGGGATAGCATCTAGGGAACGATAATAGATTGGAGAAACGAGGCCTTCCAATCACCCATCTTAAACCACATCTGGCAACTCATCCCATGTTTCATCCTATGAAATACCTGGAAAGAGAGAAACAGACGAATTTTCAAGGGTCATTCCCGCCTATGGCAGCAATGTTGGCATCTCTGCTGCAACAACATCAGGGAGACGATCAACCTTCAACGATGGACTGAGGAAGACATAAATATGGTGCCCTTTGAACGACTCATCTTTCAAAAATGGGCGCTACATCCCCCCTCAACTATGCACATTACTATCCAACCCATGATCAGAAGTCCATCCTACTGGTCTCCTCCCTTGGAAGGCTACATCAAGCTAAATTTCGATGGGGTCTCAAAAGGCAACCCTAGAGCAGCGGGCTACGGGCTAGTCTTCTGCAACCATCAAGGACACATCTTAATCATAAGTGTCGGCTCCCTGGGACACTCAACAAACAACAATGCAGAGCTATAGGGTCTCCTCAAAGGACTTCACCTGGCAAGAGATCATGGATTCACTAAGCTCATAGTTGAAGGGGACTCCCAAATCATAATCAACATCCTGCACCGAATGCTTAATGGGGTGCAACCAGATAGATTGGCACCTAGCTGGAGGCTCTCCCTTGGACTCCAAATGCTTGCGAATCTATTGCAGCCAAATCACGCCATCGTCCCCTCCCACATCATAAGGAAAGCAAATCAAGTGGTGGATGAACTAGCTAACTTAGGCACCAATTGGAGTGGACCAGAGCTTCTCTGCGACTCACGTAGAGACCCGGATCACCCCATCCTCCAAAGGTGTATCAGCAGGGCTGCGGAGGCAGACAGGTCCCCGTATGGGGTGTTATTGGAAGCCACGGGGCATACGGAGAGGGCTGGCACAAGCCCATCGGGCAGGAGGCCACGTGAAGGGCCCATGCCAAATCTCGTCACCTCCCTCCAGGTTTAATTTGACGCAACGGGCATTTAAATGGTGTACTCGCGCAATTAGTGCGCTCCCTCCCCTCTCGGCTCTCCATATCTTTGCTCTTGCGACTATGGCTTCTGCATTTGTTTGCTCGTTCTCGCTCTCCAGCCTCCGGTCCAAGAGTGGTGAGAATCCCCCTGCGTGCTCCTTGGCGGACCTCATATGCTTCCTGTGGCTCCTCACCTGTTACATTACTCCCTGCGCTTTCCACGAGTCGACTTACCTCATACTTAATCCTGTCCTCATGCTTCGTGAACGAGGAAAACTGCATAGGGGCTCTCCCTGGAGGCCTCGAAGGCCCTCCCTCTCGCCTCCTAGTCCACTGCCTCCCTCTAGCACTCTGGTACCATGGATAGCCTCTCCCCCTCAACCCATCCACCTGGCATATGAAGAACCGATACTCGGCCCCCGCCTCTCAGCGAATTTGCCCCGAAGCTCGGCAGAGGATCCCCCTCCTCATCGCAGACTAGGCAACTATGAGCACCAGGAACCGGTCTCCAACACAGGGATGCAGCTCAGGGACAGTTTGGACAACATCTATGATATGGTGTTTGAGGTGCGTAAGGAAGTTGACGACCTCCACTTCTTGGTGTAGTTTACCACTACCAAAGTGACGACTCTCCTCCACCTCATGGCCTCCATGCGAGCGACCTTTCCATCTCATCCGAGAGGAGGCTCCTTGACAGAAATGCTTAGTGCAGCACTTCAGGAAGGCAATATCAGGCAGCAAAGAACAAAAGCAGCTGGGATGGAGCGCACTGCCAGTGCAACAACAAGCGTGGCTTCAGCGAGTCGGCAACAGCAAGAGGCAGCGTCAGCACTCGAGCGAGTGGTGGACAGCATGAATTCTAAAATGATTTGGGACTTTGGACCTACCTACATCGAGGAAGAGTCGTGGCCGGGTGACCTCTCAGCCACGCACCAGGATCCTCCATCAGGTGTTTAATTGTGTTTAATAGGCCAGCTTATCCAGTCTTAGCTAGATTTCTTTTGAAGTGAAACAATTGCTTACTGTCTTTTACTCCTAAAACTATTCAATAAACTTAATAGGCCAGCTGGAATGGTTTCCCCTCTGTTGGGGCAATCCAGTGAGGCCATACTGTCCATGGTTGTAATCTGGTACTTTCACCAGTTTTTTGAAGGAACTTAATATATTTTCTACTTACTTAAAAAAAAAAAAAAGAGACATGAAAAATCGCAAATTGACATTGTCTTAGGGTGAGTACATAGAGAAGGTGTTGGAGAGGTTTAGAATGCAGAATGAAAAACTAGTTAGTACACATTTGGCCAACCATTTCAAATTAATTAAGGAAATGTGTCCCAAGACACAGGAGGAGATAAAATACATGTCCAAGGTCCCTTATTCATCAACAATTGGCCACTTGATGCATGTGATGGTTTTCAAAAGACCAGATATCGCACATGCAGTGGGATTTGTGAGAAGGTATCTGAACAATCTAGGTAAATAACATTGGGAGGCACTGAAGTGGATTGTGAGGTATTTGAGAGGTACTACTACTCATGAATTATGTTTTGAAGGTTTAAACATTGTTCTACAGGGATATGTTGATTCAGATATGGCAGGTGATCAAGATAGCAACAGGAGCACCACATGGTATGTTTTTACCATAGGTGGAACAATAGTAATTTGGATTTCGAAACTGCAAAAGGTTGTTTCACTTTCAACAATAGAAGTGGAGTATGTTGCTGCTAAAGAGGATAGTAAAGAAATGATTTGGTTATAGAGGTTTATGGAGGAATTGGGAAAGAAGCAAGAGAATAGAATGTTGTACTGTGATAGTGAGAGTGCCATTCATCTTGCTAAGAACTCAACATTCCATTCAAAGACTAAGAATATAAAACTCAGGTACCATTTCATACGATCCATCTTGGAATATGGACATTTGAAGTTGGAAAAGGTACACTCTAGACAAAATCCTGTAGACATGTTAACAAAGGGAGTAACCAGGGAGAAACTGAGTTCTTGCTCATTTTTAGTTGGTCTTCAAGCATGAAGATGAAGATGACAAATTTTCCAAGTCCAAGAAGGATCATATTCCAACATATAAAACAACAGTGGAGTTGTTGAGATCAATCTCCAAGTGGGAGATTGTTGGTTGTGGAGTCTGATTATCTTCCTGATTCAAAGGTCTTTGTTTTCAACCTTGTTTATACCCCATGAATAATTTACACCCTGAAAGAATGTACACTCCTCCACGTGGGGGATTGTAGAGTGGGGTTACCCCCTCTCCAGGGTCCAGGGGCAAACGGGGCACTGGAGGAAAAATTGCCTTGTAAATGTATATTGTAATTTCATAGTAAATATGGACCATTCATTATAAGGTTGCAGATATAACAATAGAAGTTATGTTAGGTTTTTTTTTCCCTAGAAGGAAACCCTCTTTTTTATGAGGGAAATGTATTGCAGCTATGTATTATTGTGAATGTTGTATTTTGAGTGAGGAGACTGTGAGAGAAACAAGATGAAGTTACATTGGGTGTGTTGCAGGTTGTATCCCTTCATTTGTGGGATAATAGTAAAGGAAGGACCTAGAAATTTCTCTGGTGGACATAGCCCACACTAGGTGAACCACGCATATCAGTGTCTCTATTTTATTGTGTATCTTTCATGTTTTATTTTTGCATTTGTTTTATTTTATTGCTCCATGATCCTATTTTTCTAAAACCCTCTATGCCCCCTCACTATTCCCTCTATTGCTATTATGGCTAGTACTTGATCTTCACCCTTCAGTCAATTGTTTGGATTTTATATTACACGTTTACATTTTATACAAGACATAGCATGGAAATATTATCTCCATGTTGAGATAAACCTTTACTAAGAAAAATTAATTACAAATAACCCAAGGGATTGAAAATGGGGTGTTACACTAGCAGTTAGATATTGTTGTCCATTTGAACTATTGGACATAATAGGACCATTTCCATATATGCTTGCACTGTCTACTTACATGAATGTGCATAATGTATTTCATGTATTTTGTTTGAAAATGTATGTTCATGGTCCTAACCATTGTTGAATCTAGAGACAAAAATAAGTTCTTTTCAATTTACTAGACAATAATATCATAAGAAGGATCAATGAAAGATACACAATCACAAGGTACACATAATTTATCCTGGGAAAACCTCATGGGGGAGAAAACCTAGAAAAAAATTCCTTAATATACATTTCCAATACAACTCCAAGATAATAAACCAAACACAAGAGAATATCAAACACTAAGAAATGTGCCTCTCTCTTCCTTCTTTTGACAACTGGCAACTACAACTTCCTTCAAACTTGCACACTAGATGAGTAAAATGAGTGAGTGCACTAATGATGTGCCTTCCACTCTTATTTATACTAGTTCACAGGTGCTAGGGTGGTGTCTCTTCATTAAGCAGAGTCGACTTCTTCACTTAGTGGCTAAAACCACTTTACATAGGCCTGGGGGTTGACCTCTTAATTAGCAAAATATAATTAGGGTTTGACTAATCCACAAAAGGGGATTTGGTATTATGCAAAGACTGACATGATCAATCCACAAAAGGGGATTTATCTATAATATAATAACTCAATAATAAGTAGAATATTCTTTGCAGTTACAATATTTCAATAATACCCCTTAATAAGAAGGGTATTCTACAACACCATCAAGAGAGAGAGAGAGAGGGAAGCAACATAAAAAACATCTCGAACAATGACTGACATATCTATAAATAATCGAAAGTTTTTCTCATCATAAATAACATCAGAATTCATAGAATGGAGCTGGAGTATCATCATCATCATCATCATCATCATCATCATCATTCATAGCATGGAGATAGAATGGAATCATCATCAGTTCATTGTATGGAGCTAGAACAAAATCATCATCATTGTTCATAGCATGAAGCTAGAACCTGAAACATCAACATCAGTTAGAATAAAATCTATAACAACAACATCAACATCATCATCAACAACAACACGAGGTTGAAGAAACATCATCACAACACAAGGCTAGAGAAAAAACATCACAACACGAGGATGGAGAAAAAAAATCATAGCACAAGGCTGGAGCAACAACATCATCATCATGGGGAAAAAGAATGAGGCAGGTGTATCAAAAACATTTTTTTGTACTCTAAAAGTCCCTAGGTATATTCCCAAGAATCATAATATTCCCTAGGATATAAAATCCTAACGGAGCTACAATGTGGTACTCTGACATACTGTCCTTATCGTACCTTCAGGATATTCCCAGGAATCATAATATTCCCTGGGATTATAAAAATACTAATGGAGCTACCACTATTGAACACAACTAGCATATACATGCATAGGTAATATGACAGACCGTCCTTACCAGACCTTTAAGATCTTTCCAGGGATGATCGGTCCCCTATGATATAAAATCCTAACTGAGCTACCCGGTGTTGGTCAGGATACCATAGTATCATCAACATCACTCCCCCTTTCGAGGGAGCTCATTTCAGACTATACCAAGATTGTCTTGAAAGTGATCAAACTTTACATGAGACATAGGCTTGGTCAACACAATTGAAAGCTACTCATATGTGCCAGCATATTGGATCTTTATAACTCCCCTCTGCACCATATCACAAATGTAGTGATACCAAATTTCTATGTTCTTTGACTTGTCATGGAACACAAGTTTCTATGTCATCTTTATGCAACTATGGTTATCAAATAGAATCATGGTTGTTTCCATCTCCATATCAAATGGACCTATCAAAAACTTCTGAATCCATATGGCTTAACAATTGGCGGAACATGAAGAAATGCATTTTGCTTCTTTCGTGATGAGAGCAATATTGGATTGCTTCTCACTCTAGCATGAATTCATGGTTGACCCCAGACTGAAACAACATCCTGAAGTGCTCCTTTTGTTAGAAACACTTCAAACCCAGTCTGAATCGGTATAACCAATCAGTCTGAATTCATGATCTCCATTATAACGGAGACCAAACTCCAACACACCTTTAAGGTATCTCAACACATGTTTTGTAGCAATAAGGTGAACACGTCTAGGCTCTACCAGATACTGACTCAAGGTGTTCACAACAAAACATATATCTGGCCTGGTATTCATCAGATACATCAACGATCCAATGATCTATCTCTATAGTGTAGCATCCCCCAATTCTGATGAAGTATCAACCAGGTTCTTCAACTTTGTTTCCATGGGTGTGCTCATGGATTTACAATCCAACATATCGAACCTATTTAGTATTTCAACTGCATACATCCCTTGGTTAAGGAATATCTTCTTTGGGCTTTTCCAAACCTCAATACCTAAGAAATAGTGCATTAGGCCTAGGTATTTCATATCAAACTCTGTAGAGAGCTTCTTCTTACAATTAGTCATGAGATTTTATTTTCCAATTAAGAATAAGTCATCCACATACAACAACAATATAACTGGCTCATCATTTATAACCTTGAAGTAAAGGTTAGAATCAAACTTACTCTTGGTAAATCCAAAGCTTGTCAAGAAACTGGCAATCCTTCCATACCAAGCTCAAGGAACTTGCTTCAATCCATACAGAGCCTTCTTCAACCTAAAAACATGAGTCTTTTTGTCTTCAACTTCAAACCCTTGAGGTTGTTCTATATACACTTCTTCTTCAATAACACCATTTAAGAAGGTTGTTTTCACATCCATCTGGTGTAACTTCCACTTCATGTTGGCTACAAGAGCTATGATGGTTCTGATAGAAGTGTACCTAGATACAAGAGAAAATGTCTCTTCATAATCAATGCCTTCCTTTTGAGAAAAGCCACGAGATTTAAACCTTTCTTTATGTTTTTCAATGCTTCCATCATCAACATGTTTTATCTTGTACAACCATTTGGAATATACCACATATTTTCTCTTCGGTCTGGGAATTATTTCCCATACATCATTGTTTAGAATTTATTGGTATTATTTTGTCATGGAATATTCCCATTCTTTCTTCTTAATTGCTTCTTCAAAGTAAGTAGGCTCCTTTTCTATGGGATCACACATTAAATCCATATAACTGGAGAATGACATAGGTTTCTTGAATTGTATCATGGTTCCTTTTGGGGCATCATACTTCTCTCCACCTTGAATAAGTTCCCTTGCCCGAGCTGGCTTTCTCTTATGAGAGATCGTTATCTAGGGAGGTTCTTGAGATTCTGTCATATCATGATCTTCTTGAATCTCATCATCAGGGGTATTTGTAACTTCCCTTAGAGGTTTTGCAACTCTGGGAGCTATAGGCTCTTCTTCATATACTTCTTCAAGATGGAATATTATTGATTTATCGAGTGTTGCATCTTCATCAAATGTTACATCTCTGTTGATCTCAATGTGATGGTAACCTGATATGTAAATTCTGAAGGCCTTTGAGACCTCATAGTATCCAAAAAATATTCCCTTCTTTCCTGAAGGATCTAACTTATTTCTCTTCTCTTTCAGAATGTGTAAAAACATTGGACAACCAAATATCTTGAGATGGCTTACTTCTCGCTTATTTATGAAGAAAAATTCTTCAGGGTTTTTGAGCCCAAGTGCACTATGGGATAACATATTTTGTACATACACTGTTGTTCTTCAAGCTTCTGCCCATAAGTGCATTGGAAGATCTTGATCATGGATCATAGTCTGCTTCCATTATAGTTTTGTTCTTTCTTTCTGCTAAACAATTTTGTTGAGGATTGTAGGAGTGGTGAGCTCTGTCTTAATCCCAGTATCTCTACAAAATCTTACAAAATATTTTTAGGTGTATTATCCTCCACTATCTGACCTGAGTATCTTGATTTTTATTTTAGAGAGATTCTCTATCAAGGCTTTGAATTCATTGAATTTTCCAAACACTTCATCTTTTGATTTCAAGAAGTAAACCCAAGTCTTGCAAAAATAGTCATCAATAAATGACACATAGTATGCATACCCACTAAGAGAAGTTGATGGAATTGGGTCACATACATCTGAGTGGATGATATCCAAGACTCCTTCTTCTTTACTGTCACTCTTTGGGAAATGATTCTTTATGTTATTTTCTTGTGAACATCCCTTGCACACGCCTTCATGGTAAACCTATAATTCCGGTAGACATGTAACTACCTTGCTCACATATGGTAAGGCTTTGTAGTTTATGTGAGATAGTCTTCTATGCCAAAGTTCACATGGAATCTCAGTGGAGTGATTCAAGGCTGCATCTAAGTGACCTTTTAACTTATACAATCCACCTTCTTCTGTTCAAATAAAAATTGCATATTCTATGGTTTTTACTTTAGTCCACATAAGGACTTCAACATCTATGAATGCAACCCTGAAATCTTTCTTATCTAAAGCTGAGATAGAAATAAAATTATTTTTCAAACCTGAAACATATAGTACATCCTTCATCTTCATTGGTGTCCCTGAATTAAGTTTGTAGGTGGACTCTCCCACTCCTCTGATATGGTACTGGTAATCATATGCAAGTGTAAATTTATGAGGAAATTTGTTTTTTGTAAGTCTAGAGAGAATGTCTCTCTGACCTAACATGTTCTTAGAAGCACCATTATCTATGAGCCAAGTATCCTCTCTATGTGACATTGATCTCGAGAGGGCAGAGCATACGACATAGTCTTCAATATTTTCTTTAATCATGTTTGTGGGTTGTCGAGCTGCAGATATACCATGTAAATCAACATTTAATTGTTAACCCGAGAAGGTAAACTTTGAGGAACCAGCACAGGAAATGCAGGGTTGAAGAGGGGGTTTAAATAATGCCAAACTAATCTCTGAACTTAAAAGAAACTCGCTGGAAAGAGCTATTGTACCCTACTTTGCTCTGTACTACTCGGTACTACTCGGTACTAACCGGTACTGTTTTGTATATGCATGTAAAAGATAAACCTTCTACTGTAATCAAAACCCTCTACTGTAATCAAGGTAAACTTCTCTATCTCATGAGATATCCAGGCTAGTTCCTGAATGTTAAGCAATCTGAACTAAAAATGAAATCAATGGCTGAAAAAGGTAATGTCTAAACTGGAATCTTGAAATGATAAACCCTCTGTTGCAATCAAATGAAATTCTACTTCTATGCTATTAAACCCATGAGAAGACTGGCAATGTAGATTGGGGTCGAATCTTTTCTGAAAAGTAATGGATGAAATCTACTGTAAATACAATGTATCAGCTCTGTTTCCATCGAAGGGGGCCCTGCCTTCTCTGTCAACAGTTTGTTCTCTAAATCAACGCATACTGGCAAATAAATAACTCACAGCTAAAATGGCAAGAACAGAAATCGGATTACTGGAACTCTCACTATTTTATTGAAAGATAAGGACAATACAACTGCTTGGAGACTCTCATTCCTCTATTCTTCTACCCTATGCTCCATCTCTCCTCCCTTTTCTAGCATCGCGCGTTTCAGATCTCTCTACATATTTCTCTACATCCTTTTCCTTTATCGAGCATATCATAACATTTTTCCAACCCTCTGGCAATGCCTCGCATCTCTTTACATAACATTTCAGATCTCTGGCAATGCGTGGAATCTCTTTACAAACGTTCCAGATCTCTGGCAATGTTACATAACGTTTCCAGCTCTCTCTGGAAATGTTACACCATGTTTCAGATCTTTGGCAATGTTACATAACATTTCAGATCTCTGGCAATGTGTGGCTTTGCGCCCTAGATGAATAAGGAGTTACAAAACGGTTTTGAGAGATCAAGGAGGGTGAGACACGTTTTTACATAATCAATTCGTCTAAGATTGCCTGTATTCGTGTCATGGGATTGCATAAACTTTGACAAACGGTTTCCCTGCGTTATGCACGAATTTAAATGCTTTAATGCCAGCTATTGGGTTTTCAGACAAACAGTTTCCCCCCTGCGTTACACATGCATGAATTTATGAGTGCGTTATACATGCACAGATTTAGGAAGTGGCAGAGAGCGCCAACTATTCTGTCAAGCAGAGGTCTAGCTGTAGAGATCCCTCCTCAAATCGCAGAGCACTCTGTTTAGCTTATCTTGGCATTTTGCATATTGCCCAATAACCCCAGGAACTGAAGTAAATGATGATCTTAACAAGTTGCACATATTGAATAACATTGCCGAAAGCATTCCCAAATAAAACACAAACATACCCTGGTCCTCCACTAGCACTACCGGGGATAACAATAACCCCATGTCTTTTTGCAAACCATTTAACAACTTCAACATCATCAGAAGCACCAGTCGGTAACTTTGCTCCAGAGGTAAATTACTCCTTGTCTGCCCTTTACAGCATTTGCACCAAGAGGTGACAGTGCATCCAAATTATATCTTTGTTTTTAAACCCTTTCCTTCACCCATTCAGGGCCAAGCTCCAGTGAATACAGAGCAAGCTTTTGTCAAATAATTGAAGCACATATTGGGATATTATCTTGTGTTTTGAGCGGTTGTGCTCCAAGGCCCATATATGTGTAACAGAATATGAATAGCATAGAAAGAATGCCATTTTATTAACAAAAGACTTCAGGAGAGTAAACAATGTCTTCAAGAACCAGCAAGAAAATGTTATAAATCTGGAGCCCAACATCCCCCCCATGCCTAGCTTTTTGCATGTCCTCATGCAAACGAATTCACCTCTTTAACACTGGCACGGTGGTAGAATGTTAACAGTCCCAAGAACTGTCCATCTTGATTAATAGGAAATACTGAGAAGGGCCCCTGCACTCTGAGCATATGCTGTCAACTTATCCAATTTCCATATCAAACCGTTCAAACCTTCTAAGAGCTGGGTAAATTTAGCAGCTTCGTTGATATCTTCACTGGGTGCGAGCTGGTACCTGGTACTGGTAAGCTTTGTTTAGTATCAACATTATGTTAAAGAGACAAATATACCAGGAATGGTGCTCAGCATTTAAACTCTTGATGGCCACATCCAGAACCCAGGAAAACAAATAGCTTAACCAATGCACAAATCCTTCATCATTATCTGCCATTCCATTGTTACAATGAGTGATACCATTAATAAGATTTGGAACACCTCTGTTTAGTAGCTTTTACACATGGCTGGGAGTGCCTGATGTCTGAAGGTAGTGGTGATAACAAAATGGATGCATAGTGCTGCAATGATATCAAAAAGAGTGCCACAGCATATGAGTGAGGTTTTGCAGAAATCCATAAGAGGAAGACTTCATAAGTATGAAAAACCTTAGCAACCCAATCATGAAAGAAGCCAAGAATATGAAATAAAATGTATCAAGTCCAGAGATGAAGATTTGATGAGTCATCATATGGTTCGAGTGAGATGAGATGAGACTCCGTCTGAGTGAGCTAGAACATTCTGAATTATGGAGAGTCCTTATCGTATATGTCCACCTGAAATCAAAGAATGTTGCATTTCTAATACAATATGTCATGAACCTTCTAAAAATTGTATTTAATCATTAAAATAAAAGGAAATTAAGAGATGACCATACGTTACTAGACTTGCTGGATATTTAGCTGTATGAGTGAGGATATAAATGCGTTTATAAGGTGAGAGAGCGAAATAAGGGGTGTAGAAGTGAATGTGGAGGGTTCAAAAAGTGTTATATCTGCGAGCCAACATGTCTCATATTCCTGAGTCTTTGCATGCCCTCATGCAAACATACCATTCAGAAGATTTCAAAACTGTGTTACAAAAACTGTTTGCTTGCCAAGAACAATATTCCTTTCCTGAATTTTAAAGGATTTTTTTGTAGCAAAGAGTGTATGTCTTGTGAGGCACTCAAACTGCCTGTGCAAGAATCAGTAAAATTTGTTGCACCAATGTTTATCACAACAACTGAAAGAGAGTGCCCCCTGAGGCTGTGGAATATAAGGCTCATCCCTGTTTGAACTAATATCTCCTTTCATCTATACACAAGACATTTAGTTGATAGCAACTCTGATGGAATTTGAGTTGATGCACTTGTAAAATTTCAGCTACCCTTTTGCCTCCATTTGATTGTAAATAGATATGGCCTTCATCCAATTTCAAATTTGTCTTCATCCAACCTAGCCATCAAGTCCAATGCCAACGATGATAACACATCCTCTATGCTTTTAACATCACCTTGCTTCTCAAAATGTTTTAAAATGGCTAGCACATTGTCAGACTTTGGCTGCCATGAAGTATTTTTTCGACTTCTATCTTCATCATAATCCATCACTCCTCCAGATTCAGAATAGGAAAGTTCCTCGTGCCCACACAAGGCTTCCTTGATAGAAGATTTCATTTATTCTGTCTTCTCTTCAAGCTCTTTAGTATGTTTTTGATTAAGCTCACTCATGGTGTCTGCCCATTTGATCTTCTCTTGGATTGTAAGAAGCATATTATCTGAGGTGGTCAACCAATTTGCTACTTTTTGCATCATATTATCAAGTTGGCCGGGTCTCAAATCTCTCCCTGCAGCAAATTGCACCTCAAAAAACCTGCGCCACTGATCCAATTTGCCTTTCACAATTCCCGAGTACATACACTCATTGATGAGAAAGTCTTCAAGTTCACGAACATTTGAAACGTCTAGTTGTTGCATCAAGAGATCATAGGGAAACACCTTTGCAGTTTCTGCCAATGTTAACACTGTTAGCTGCTTCAATTTGAGCACTTGATCAGGATCCAATGATGGAAGATGAGCTGCATTACTTTTGTAATCATTCCATGCGCCATGTGCAAACAGGCGAAGCAGATCCAGAAATTTAGAAAACTCTGTTCCCTGAAGCTCCAAAATATTGGGTACCGACAAGATTTCAGAGAAAGCGAACAATGATGAATGCGCTGTTGCATTTACGATTAATTTGGCGACTGCCTCCGCTCCTCTCGCATTCTCTGCTTCCTTCACAAACTGTTGTATAAACTCCGCTTGCCTCTATTCAATTTCCATCTCGGTGATCTCCTCTGTGCGCTTATAACACTCAAATAGATCAAAACAATTGCATGACACGCTTGAGAAAGAAAAAATAATAATTATAGTTGGGTATCAATGGAAGGCGGAAAATGGAGAAACGAATTCCGAAAGGAGAGAATAGGGTGATCGCATGTGGGATTCAGAAGGGTTCTACTGTCAGTTGCTTTCAAGGGATCAAGCAAAAGCAGAGCAAATTGTGTCCATTGCTGGATTGAAGACCTTGGACACAATGTCGAGCTGACAGAGATTTCATCATTGCCTCCATAGCCTTGTCAAATTGTTCATTCTGTATATAACCCTCTGCAAGGATTTCCCAAGTATTGGCAGTTGGTTTGACCCCATTCTCCAAGACACGGTCAAGAAGCAATTCTGCTTTTTGCAGCCACCCCTTTTTTATATAAACAAGAAGGAGGACATGGACTACTCTGATATCATTAAATATTTTCACAGATTCCCATTTCTTAAGAAAATCCTCAGCTCCCTCCTCAGAATCCTTTTGTTCAGAAGCTCGTTCATGAGCCCATGCCTCTATTGCACATAGATCCAGTCCTTCATTCCAGTAAATTAGCCTTTCCTTATCCATGAATTGTGTAGATGGTAGAGACCCTTCAGCACAAGTCACTGAATATTCAGTGTTATCACCATCAATGTTAGATGTATCATCCAAGATAGGTATTCGCTGGTGATTTTTATCAGAAACATTCTCCTCAGAACAAACTTCCAGCACATTATCTGTGTTTACCATGTCTTCTTCATCTATTATGGCTTTTCTCTTTGTACTTCTAGTATTGTCAACCACACTGTTTATTCCAGCCAGACTATAAGTACCACTTACTTCATCGACAAACTGTTTATGTTTGCCTGATAGCTGAGACTTAAATATGTCATTATCATTCATTTTATAGCTAGAAAATGCTTTGAATCCATCTTGAAACTCTGTGGGGACAAGAACATCATTAACTAGTGGTTGAGAATTATAATTTGGCTCCCGCCGTCCCTCTTCTCCTCATTGGTCTGAGACTGTGGTTTAGATGGAAAAAAGAGGATAGGGAACTTATGAGATATAGGGACAAGTACGAGATGATAATGGCAAACAGGGGGAAAGGAAAATGAAGATGACTGGATGATGATGCTTTGGAAGGTGGAAGGATATGGATTTAGCAAGTAGTATAAGTATTAGTCATAATAAAATTTCCTTAAATTTAATGATATAAATAAATTCAAAGAAGAATTCATACCTTAAAGTATTGTTACCTTTCAGAACCAGATTGAGCTCAGTTGTATGTTGTCAGGTTCTGCTGTATAATGTAAGTATTGTGATGGAATGAGAGGCCTGTAGCAAAACACACATTCTGTTCTTGTCTTGCTTCAAAGCTTATGCTGTTATGAGTTTGATGGGCTGTCCTTTGCGCTGGATGTTTATAGAAAACAGAAGAATATGTTGTTCTTCAGAACTGCAAACTAATGAAACTGTCCATGAGTACCAAAACTGCAAAGTCTTCATCTGAATACCTCCTTTTTGTGTAGGTCTACCTATGTGAATAAATGTTGCTGATGTCCTTTTTATTTGCAGAAAACATAAACTATTCAAAGGTGCTATCTTTTATTCACTATCCTACCTACCTACCTAAAGAAAAAGAGACGTTTCTTTAAGTATAGGCAAATAACCAATGTAGCCACCGTCTTAGCAGAATCAATAATGAATTCATGCCCTTTGATAGAAGATATAGATGTATAATTACCAAGGCATGCTGAGAAAGCAACACTAGTCGCTTGACTTCCAAGATTTGCTGAAGAAGAAGAGCATCTGAAGGTTGTAGAACAGATTGAAACCAATGTTCAATATGATGATGCATACCATGTTCTATTGCTGTTGGAGTTTCTAATTGCTCATTGTTCTCTGCAGGATGGTAAAGGTGTTCACACAGAACCACTGAATCAACTATTTCCTCCTCCATCTCTTGAGATGCAGAGATCTCTTCAAGTTTCTGCAAGATGCATGAAAGCTCCTGCAACAATCTCTTCTTCCGTTCCTTCAATCTTGAATCCATTAGTCAATTTTTTTGTGATTTTTCTTTTGTTTTAGGGGGTTTGCTAAAAAGATTTGCAAGTCACACCAAATAACTAATTCTGAAAAATAGTTTGCAAACTCACACTTGCTTGAAATGAAATCTGCATACTTGTTAAATGAAATATCCTTCTACTGAGAATGAAAACACACTTGCTCTATGTAAACTGAAAGAAACAAAAACTCTACTGAAAGGAAATGGCATCTGCTGAAAAGAAAGGCACTCTGTTCTGAGATGAAGATTACTTCTACTGAATCAAATGCACACCCTCTGAATCAAATCTACTTGGCAAAACTTTGGAGCCCACTCTCCAATCCTTTTTAGTACCTCCCCGGCAACGACGCCAAAATGTCGAGCTGCAGATATACCATGTAAATCAACATTTAATTGTCAACCCGGGAAGGTAAACTTTGAGGAACCAGCACAGGAAATGCAGGGTTGAAGAGGGGGTTTAAAGAATGCCAAACTAATCTCTGAACTTAAAAGAAACTTGCTGGAAAGAGCTATTGTACCCTACTTTGCTCTGTAGTACTCGGTACTACTCGGTACTAACCGGTACTGTTCTATATATGCATGTAAAAGATAAACCTTCTACTGTAATCAAAACCCTCTACTGTAATCAAGGGAAACTTCTCTATCTCATGAGATATCAAGGCTAGTTCCTAAATGTTAAGCAATCTAAACTAAAAATGAAATCAATGGATGAAAAAGGTAATGTCTAAACTGGAATCTTGAAATGCTAAACCCTCTGTTGCAATCAAATGAAATTCTACTTCTATGCTATTTAACCCGTGAGAAGACTGACAATGTAGATTGGGGTTGAATCTTTTCTGAAAAGTAATGGATGAAATCTACTGTAAATACAATGTATCAGCTCTGTTTCCATCGAAGGGGGCCCTACCTTCTCTGTCAACAGTCTGTTCTCTAAATCAACGCATACTGGCAAATAAATAACTCACAACTAAAATGGCAAGAACAGAAATCGGATTACTGGAACTCTCACTATTTTATTGAAAGATAAGGACAATACAACTGCTTGGAGACTCTCATTCCTCTATTCTTCTACCCTATGCTCCATCTCTCCTCCCTTTTCCAGCATCGTGCGTTTCAGATCTCTCTACATATTTCTCTACATCCTTTTCCTTTCTCGAGCATAGCATAACGTTTTTCCAACCCTATGGCAATGCCTCGCATCTCTTTACATAACGCTTCAGATCTCTGGCAATGCGTGGCATCTCTTTACAAATGTAACAGATCTCTGGCAATGTTACATAACGTTTCTAGCTCTCTTTGGCAATGTTACACCACGTTTCAGATCTTTGGCAATGTTACATAACGTTTCAGATCTCTGGCAATGTGTGGCTTTGCGCCCTAGATGAATAAGGAGTTACAAAACGGTTTTGAGAGATCAAGGAGGGTGAGACACGTTTTTACATAATCAATCCATCTAAGATTGCCTGTATTCGTGTCATGGGATTGCATAAACTTTGACAAACGGTTCCCTACGTTATGCATGAATTTAAATGCTTTGATGCCAGCTATTGGGTTTTCAAACAAACAGTTTCCCCCCTGCATTACACATGCACGAATTTATGAGTGCGTTATACATGCATGGATTTAGGAAGTGGCAGAGGGCGCCAACTATTCTGTCAAGGAGAGGTCCAGCTGTAGAGATCCCTCCTCAAATCGCAGAGCACTCTGTTTAGCTTATCTTGGCATTTTGCATATTTCCCAATAACCCCAGGAACTGAAGTAAATGATGATCTTAACAAGTTGCACATCTTGAATAACATTGCCGAAAGCATTCCCAAATAAAACACAAACATACCCTGGTCCTCCACTAGCACTACCAGGGATAACAATAACCCCATGTCTTTTTGCAAACCATTTAACAACTTCAACATCATCAGAAGCACCAGTTGGTAACTTTGCTCCAGAGGTAAATTACTCCTTGTCTGCCCTTTACAGCATTTGCACCAAGAGGTGACAGTGCATCCAAATTATATCTTTGTTTTTAAACCCTTTCCTTCACCCATTCAGGGCCAAGCTCCAGTGAATACAGAGCAAGCTTTTGTCCAATAATTGAAGCACATATTGGGATATTATCTTGTGTTTTGAGCGGTTGTGCTCCAATGCCCATATATGTGTAACAGAATATGAATAGCACAGAAACAATGCCATTTTCTTAACAAAAGACTTCAAGAGAGTAAACAATGTCTTCAAGAACCAGCAAGAAAATGTTATAAATCCGGAGCCCAACATGGGTGGCTCATCATATTCAACTGCATGAGCATGATGTCTTTTGTTATTTCTCTTATTGTATTTTTCTCTTCTAGCTGGACAATTCTTAGCAATTTGTCCCATCTTGTCACAATGGTAACATTGATAAGAGGAGAAATCCTTTTCTCTTCTTTGACCTTTTTGAAACTTCTGGAATCTCCTTGGAGGGTGAGATTCCTTATATAGGTGGGTATCCTTCTTGAAGTGAGACCTTATCTTTCCTCCTTTAGCATGAGCATCAAGGATTTGATCTTCATACCTTAGTAGTAATACTTCTTGGTTAGCTACTCTTTCTTCTTCTTGAACACATTCTTCCCAAAGACTGTCAAATTGTAGTTTCTTCTTTCTGGCACAAATAGTTTAGATGAATGCATCCCAAGGTGTTGTGAGACCATTAAGATCTATCATTATGAGTTCATATTCATATAGTTTGTCTCTAATTTCTTCTATCTATTATTTGAATTGAGAAACCCTAGAGAAATAGTCATGAGCAATTTCTCCTTTTTGCATCTTTGTATTCTTGAGTTGGGTTCTCAAGTTCATCTTCTGGTTAATGTTCCTTCCTTCATACATTTTTGTTAGGGCATCAAACATTTATTTTTTAATATTCTTAGAGGACACTTGAGGGATCAAGTGGTCTTTAATAGAGTCTTCAATGGTTCTTTTCGCCCTAACCACATCCTTCTGGTACTTTTCTTTAGTTGTAGTATCTACGGGTTTTGGTACATTTTCCTTGATAAATATTGCAAGGTCATTTTCTTCAAGAATGAGTGAAATCCTATACTTCCAATAAAAAAAGTTATCCACACCTTCTAAATTGTCAAAAATCTTGGTTCTTGTAGACATCTTGACTTGGAGCTGGGAAAATGACAAAAAATTAAAAGTGCTCAAAAATTAAATCTGAACTTACCAGGAGGTGCGGTTGGCTTAGGCGAGTATCCTGGTGTAGTTTGTTTTCTGAAAATCTAAATTTTACTCTTTGAAACTGGGTCTGTATAAATGTGGACTAGTACTTCTGGTACTAGTTTTGGTTTTGATCTAAAAATGAAAAGGCTTGAGTCTTTTTTTTTAAATTGCAAGTGTAAATTGTATGTGCTTGGGTAATAGGATCAAGTTAAATTCAAAATTTTATTGGATGAAAATGAAAATAGGAAGGTGATAAAACAATTTACCTGGCCTCTTCGATCTCAATTGAAAATCTCTAGTCAATGCCATCTTTGAGCTCAATTGAATTGAAAAGAGTTTCAATTGAAACTTATTCCTTCATACATATCTTTCCATAGTTGATTCTTGAAGTTAGGTTGTTCTTCAATCTCTACGGCAAGTGAGTATAAGAATTTGGAACCATGGGTCGTGGACTAGGTAGACATGAATCTTTTAGGACAAGGAGGCATGGTTTCATTGTCGATAGGAAACGGAAATTCATGGTAATTTCCAAAATTTGGAAATGTGTGGAATCTATCAATGGAGATATCCAAGTCACTATAGAGCACTGGAAACATGGCGTCTTTTGAAGGAGGGTGAGAATTAATTCTTGATTGAGAGTTTGGAAGCATGGGATGCACTATAACAATGAAAATTGGTCAGATAATTTTTTTTTTCTTTACCTCAACGCGATGCGTTCAATGACAAAGAGTCACATCGGTGCATAATGTTCAATGGCACTAGTGTTGATCAATTAGGTTTCTGTGGTGAGAGATTTGTTCAGAGCATGTCGAAAGAACCACAGTGTCGGAGCTTTTGAGAGCTTGTCGACGTTTCGGATCCACAACAGGATCCATATTCAGGACAAAAAAGCCTGAGGAAAAATAAGAGAGGAGCCTTTAATAAATAGTGAAAATTGAACCCTAGGTTTGGGGAGGTTTTACAAATTAGGTATTTAATTAATGAATTAAGATGATAACCCGACGGTGTGAAATAAATTCTAAGCTAAGAATAGGCTAAATTTTAGGGTTGACCTTATTATTAAAATTAGTTTTAATATTAATTTTGTGTTAATAAAGGTTAAATTAAGGTTAATATTGTTATATTAGTGGTCGGCTTAAGTGAAACCCTACGTTTGAGGATGTTAATATGGTTAGTATTAAATTAACTA
>ML780663.1:337813-364308 GCA_009831015.1 Picea engelmannii | reverse complement strand
ATGGTTTGTTAGTGAGAATGTATGCATGTTATTATTCCTAATAATGCACATGTGCACGTTCCTAAAGAGTGCACATGCTATTTTCATTTTAATTTTGTTGGAAACATGTACTTCTCATGAATTCACATGTTTTCCTGAGCACATGTGTGCTCTTTCTCAATAATGTGTTCGTGTTCATAAAAAATCCTAGTTGACAAGTGTGTGTGGCGATTAAGTGAGTATTGAGGCTGTAGGATTAATAATGTGTGCGCATTTCTAAGAACATGTGCATGTTTCTAAGAATGTGCACGTGTTCCTTCAAACCCCATTGCCACTTTTTTGTCCATCAAATTCGTGTGAGCACCCATATTGATATGTATTTTTCTAAATTTTGTCCAAATTGCAACGCAATCCACAAAACACACGTAAATTTATTGTTAAAAACAAGATGACAACATTGAATTCAATTTTTAACAAGGTTGTCAAAAGCTATCAAATGTAGACCCAATGATCCAGATTTAGGAGCGGAACGAACTGATTAAAAGATTGAATACAATAAACACAAAGATAGGAATAATAACACAAATATCCAGTGAACAATATCTTCTATTAAATAATGAAATTGGTTGAAACTGTAAAACTGCATAAATGAAACTTGCTTGAATGGTGGTAGATATCTCTGAGAAGAGATGTGGATGCTACGTTCATCCGTCTGAGAATAATGGAATAAAATGAGGCTCTAGAGGCCCTTTTCATATTACTCATGAATTCCAGAACCCTATACATCCAAAAACCTAACCCTAGAAGGTGAAACGCCAAAAGTCATGTGGGCCCTATGGGTAAGTTGGTGTGATTTGGTACCTCAACTTCTCAGGGTCGTAACTTTTGCATATGAACTTTGTTTTAGGTGCGTGATAACCCACTGGAAAGGTCTGTCAGAAAGAGACACATTCAACCATTATAATCTCACTCAGTCTACAACATGACTGTGGCGAGCCAAAAAAACAATGTTTAGGACCCCAAAACAGCCTTGGAAGTACAAAAAGATGTGTTGACATGAAAACATACAAAATAAGCCAGTTGGATTAGGAGAGAAGCCACCCATATCCACCTAGAGAATGTGTGAGGCTTCAGACAACCCCAGAAGTGTAGAAATCACAATTATAAAGTAGTACAGAAAGACGTGATGAATAGAAAACAAACACGAGGAGACAGTTGGAATTGGTGGGTGGCCACCAATATCCACCTGAATCAATCCTCCCCCCTTACGAAGAAATGGTCTCCATTGCATTGATTTCCCCCATCAGGTGAGGAAAATTCTGCTAGATTTGGCCCCGAGTGAGCCACTTGACAACCCAATAAAGCTAGATCCGTTGTTGATCAATGCCTTTGACCTGTGTGTCCACTCTCTAATCGGTGGATGCTTGTTCCATGGAGTCGGGATTGAGCTCTGTTGCTGTTAGTTTTTCAACAATGCTAGAGGTATCCAATAATGGTTAAAATATGGTTGAAGGAGCTCCACATTGAATACTGGATGCAGACCAAGGAAGGGTGGAGTGTTGAGCTCAAAATCATTGCTACTACCCACAACCTTGGTGATAGTGTAAGGCCCATAACAAAGTGGGTGAAGCCTCTTATGGGGCCCGGTGAGACGCTCCTTCTTCAAATGTAACCAGACAATGTTTCCAACCTGAAACTGGTATGGTACCTTGTGTTGATCATGGCACTGCTTGTACTTAGCATTGGATTTTTGAAAAATCTCTTGGACTTGTTAGCGGATGTGTTGAATCCGCTCAATGAATCTGGTGTCTTTGTTTATCACAGACTAATCAGGGGAATATTTTGTTTGTGTGGTGGAAAGAGGAAGTGAAACATCAATGGGTCCCAAGGGTTGGAATCCTAGATCCACCTGAAATAGGATATGTTTGGTGGAACTATGGAGAGCTCTGTTGTAACTCTATTGGACATATGGGAGACTCTCATTCCATGTATAGGGATGCTTAGAATTTAACATGCGTAGGATATGCACAATCATCCGATTGACGACCTCAATTTGGCCATCGGTTTGGGGGTGGAAAGCAGTAGATTTTGTGAACTTGGTGTCCAACATAGACTAGAGACTTGACCAAAAGGTGCTGAGCAACCTGCTATCTCGGTCGAAGATGATGGTCTGTGGTATCCCAAACTAGACCCAAACTCATTCGAATAATATCTTGGTAGTATATTCTGCTATGACATTCTTCTTACAGTCCATGAGGATGGCCATATTATAAAACCGATCAACGACCACGAACATGTAGTCATTTTTGTGCTTGGTGGCTAGAAAGCCAAACATGTAATCCATGGATATGGATTCCCATGAATTCTTGGGAATATGAAGAGTGGTGTATAAGCCTTGCTTCTTGATGGTTTTCTTGGAAATGGTGCAAGTAGTGCAATATCTTATATACTTGTTGACGTCTTTTCGAAGTTTTGGCCATTAAAAATGTTTTTGAAGAATGGCCATAGTTTTCTCTACGCCAAAATGTCATGCCACTCGACTATAGTGAGATTCCCAAATCATCTTTGCATGCTTGCTTGTAGGAACATAGAGATGGCCCAGGTGGCATAAGAGTCCATATTGAATGTGAAAATAAGTGACAGTGGTGCCGGTACCTAGGATATTATATGTAGTGGCGAATTTCAGATCTTGTTGGTAAAGTTGGGGCCATTTCGATGTTTCATGTCCAAAAGAATGGAGCACAGTGGTGAGTGTAGGCATAGGAGGTTGACAGATGCGGTCAGTGACACGATTGGAGATACCTGTCTTATACTTGATGTTGAGATGTAACTGTTGCAGGTAGGTGGACCACTTTTGATGGCAGTCGTTCTGCAATTTCTCCAGTGTTTGTATGAACTGCAGAGGCTTTTGATCAATGTGTATGATCGTCTCTTTCCCTAGAATGTAATGTTTCCTTGATGACATTCTTGTACAATGGAATACATTTCCTTGTCATAGGTGGGGTATTTCTAGATAGTATCAGAGAGTGTCTCACTATGGTATGCCATCAGATACCTGTGTTGAGTGAGAACTGTGCCCACAGCATAGTCATATGCAGATCGGGCAAGGAGAGTACTGGAGCTTAGCACAAACAATGTTTTAGATCAGTGAATGCTCATTTTTGCTCCTTTCCCCACACTAAATTGGATCTACCACCTTCCTTGGTTACCTGGCTGAGGGCCCATGCAATAGGGGAGAATCCCAACATGAACCGTCGTTAGAAATTGGCTAGTCCCAAGAAGCTTCAAAGCTCAGTCAGTGTGGTCGGGGCTAGACAGTCATGAATGACTTCGATATTAGTTGGATCAACATGTACCCCATACTCATCAACAATGTATCCCAGGTATTGGAATATGTTCATTCCAAAAGATAATTTTTCCAAGTTGACATAAAGCTTGTGCTGCTGGAGAGTGCTCAAAACTTGTTGAATATGTCGCATGTGCTCCTCCCACATTCTGCTAAATATGAGGATGTCATCCAAATATAATACCACAAAGGATTTGGTGAAGGGTTTCAATACATCATCCATCAACCTCAGGAAAGTGGTTGGTTCATTTGTTAAGCCAAAGGGCATGACTAGCCATTCATAGAGACCTTCTTTAAACTTGAATGTTGTCTTTGAGAAATCAATTGGTTTGATGGGAACCTAGTGGTAGCCAGACTTCAGGTCAATCTTGTTAAAGAATGTTTCCCCCTTGATTTGGTCAAGAATCTCATCAATCCTAGGAATGGGGTAGCGGTTCCTGAATATGATTTTCTTTAAGGATCTGTAATCAATGCAGAGTTGCCAAGTCCTGTCCTTCTTCTACACCAGTACAATCGAGCTTCCACAAGGGGAGGAGTTGGGTCTGATGTGCTCCTTTTGAAGAAGCTCTTGGATATGACTCTTGATTTCTTCATTCTCCATCAATGAGCACCAATATACTGGTCCATTAGGTAGAGGTGCATGGGGGGTCAGATCAATTGGATGCTTGACATGGTAGTGTGTCAATGCCACTATAGGTGAGGTGATGATGTCTCTGTATTCTTCCATTATCTCATCCACTTTATTCTGCTGCAAAGAGAGGAGTTGTGTAGAGGCCACAGATGTGGCAACGACCTTCTTGTTACTATGAGCATGGATCACAAAGAAGACAAAATTCTTTGTCTGTGAAATGACCTTATTTCATTGCGTAGCAGAGATTAAAGAAATAGCAATAGGCAATGTCACCTCTGGGATCCGATACAATTGTCTACCCAAAGTAATAATAACACTGCGGGGTTTAGAATCATACAAAACATGACTCTTCCACAAATATGGTTGTCCTAAAAAAACATCACAAAATTCAAGGGGAGAAATATCACACACTACCTCATCTTTGAAAGGCTTGATGTCGTAGGGAAAACAACATTGTTGGCTGACACAAAGATCTCTTCCTTAACAAAGCCAAGCAATGGTGTAGGGTTGCAGGTGCGATTTCATTGGAAGGTTTAGCCTCTTGACGACCCCTTGAACCACATATGTGAGTGAAAGAGGCATTCCCCTTCCTATTTGTTTTATGGTTCTCTTGGCCAAACTTTTGTGGTAGCGACCATGGCACTGGGTTCAACATCGATAATCCACTTCCCTCCTTCATGATTTGAATTGAAATTAGAATTGACCTCTCACTCAAAATCCTTCATCTCAGCCATGAGGGGATGCTTGGAGCAACATTCGTTAGTGTTGTTCCAAGGGATTTTATGGTACTCACACCATTCTCCCATGTCCTTCTTGATCTTCTCATTTCCCTTCCTGTGTTGCGGCTTGGACGGATTGTCCTGAGGGCAGCTGTTGAAATAATGTAACTGGAAAGAGTATTCTAATTATTATTGATGTATTATTCATTAGATCAATCCCATTTTGCAAATTGATCATGTTGGCTATTGTAAATGACCAAATCCCCTATTGCGGATTGGTCAAAACGTAATTGTAATAGGGAGAATAAAAAGTCGACCCTAGAATATATATTAAAGGTGGTTATAACCACCGAGAAGAAGAAGTCGACCCTGCCATTGAAAAGACACCTCCACACATGCCAGAATTGTATAAATAAGGAGGCTAGCACCTCATTTAGACACACACTCACTTATCCATCAATAAACAAGTTCGAAACTGCAGTTGGAGAAGGAAGAAGAGAGAGAGAGGCACATTCTTGGGAGAGGACTTTTTGTATTTGTTTGAGTTATCTCTTGGCATTGTATTGGCTATCTATATTAAGGAAGTTTTGCTGGGTTTTCTCCCCCATGAGGGTTTCCCAGGATAAATAATGTGTCTCTTGTGATTGTGTATTTCTCAGTGATCATATTTATGCTATTTTTATCTAGTGAAATGAAAAGAACTCTAATAATAGATTAAACCTTAACATGGTATAAGAGCTAAGCTAAAGAGAGCATCTTTCACAAGAGAAAGTGAAAAACGTCATTGTTGTCATACATGCAAATTAGGGATTTTTGTTGAAGAAGTATTTCAGCCCCAAAACCATCTAGAAAAGTGCACCCTTCCTCAAGGATCACTTTGGAATCCTCAGCGCAACTTTTTAGTGTCTAGATATCCTAAAAAGTGAAACCTAGTTTTCAAAAAGTATGAGAAGTACAAGAAAACCAGAGTACCAGAAGTACCAGAAGTACCAGAAAACTCGAAGCACCAGTCCAGAAATCTGCATATCAAGTTTGGAGGGGTAAAAGTTGAATTTTATGAAATCCAAACAAACCAGGCTACTCATCTCAGCCAAGAGCACCTTCTGGTAAGTTCAGAATTTAATTTTGAGCATTTTCATTTTTGACATTTTCCTAGCTCCACGTAAAAGATGTGTGCAAGAACTAAGCTTGTTGACAAGATGGAAGGTGTGGAAAACTTCCATTCCTGGAAGTATAGGATTAGTCTCGTTCTTGAAGAGAATAACCTAGAAATATTCGTCAAAGAAGAAGTGTTGGAACCCGACGATGTTGCAGATAAATCAAAGCACCAAAAGGATACGATCGAGGCCAAAAGAATCATTGCAGATTCAATCAAATATCTCTTGATTCCTTATGTGTCATCAAATAATACTCCAAAATAAATGTTTGATTCCCTAAATAGAATATATGAAGGAAAGAACATAAACAAGAAGATGAATCTAAGAACTCAACTCAAGAATACAAAGATGCAGAGAGGATAATCAATTCAAGAATATTTCTCCAGAATATCCCAATTCAAAGAACAACTAGAAGTGATCGAAGATACTATAGATGAAGACAAAACTATAATGATGGCCCTGAATGGTCTCTCAAGACCTTAGGATGCATTCATCCAAACCATTTGTGCAAGAAAGGATAAACTAAAATTTGACAGTCTTTGGGAAGAATTCATTCAAGAAGAATCAAGAGTAGCTAACCAAGGGGCTTTACTATCAAGAGATGAATATCAAGCCCTAGCCACTCACACTAAAGGAGGAATAAAGAAGTCTTAATTCCAGAAAGAAACTCATAAAGAGTCTCACCCCCAAAAAAAATTCATTCATAAAGAATCTCAACCAAAGAGATTCCAAAAGAAAGGAAAAAGATTACTCATATGTCCAATGCTACCATTGTGACAATATGGGAAATATTGAAAGACATTGTCCATCTAGATGAGAAGAATACAAGAGGAAAAATAAGAGGCACCATGCCCATGGAGTTGAAGATGAAGATCCACCCACAAAGATGTTAAGAGAACAAGTTAAAGACTATGTCTTAATATCGTCCCTCTTAGGATCAATAACATCTGGAGAGGACACTTGGCTCATTGATAGTGGTGCTTCCAAGAACATGACAGGTCAAAGAGATATTCTCTCGTGTATTTCAGAAAATAATTTTTCTCAGAAAGTTACACTTGGAGATGATTATCAATACCCTATCAAGGGAGTGGGAGAATCAAACTACAAGCTTAACTTAGGGAATTCAATGAAGATGAAGGATGTACTCTATGTACTAGTTTTGAAAAAGAACCTACTCTCCATATCAATGTTAGAAAAGAAAGGATTCAGAGTTGCCTTTATAGATGGAGAAGTTCTTATGTGTGATAAAGGAGAAACTATGAAGGAAGCAATCGTCATTGGAAAAGAAGAAGGTGGCTTGTATAAGCCAAAGGGTCACTCAGAAGCAGCCATGACCCACGCCATTGAGAATTCATGTGAGCTACGGCATAGAATATTATCCCACATCAACTACAAGGCATTATCGCACGTATGTAAAGCAATCACAGGTATACCAAAACTCAATGTTGACCATGAAGGCATGTGTAATGGATGTGCACAAGGGAATAACATCAAGAACCCTTTTCCGAAGAGAGACAACAAAGCAGAAGGAGTCTTAGAACTCATTCATTCAGATGTATGTGGCCTGATTCCATCATCCTCCATCAATGGGTATGTATACTATGTATCTTTTATTCATGATTATTCTCGTAAGACCTGGGTTTACTTTTTGAAATCAAAAGATGAAGTGTTCAATAAATTAAGCGAATTGAAATCCTTGATAGAGAATATTTCTGAAAGAAAGATCAAGATACTCAGGTAGGATAATAGAGCAGAATACACCTCAAAAGAGTTTTTGAACTTCTGCAAAGATGTCAAGATAAAGAGGGAGCTCACCACTCCCTACAATCCTCAACAAAACAGTGTATAAGAAAGAAAGAACCAAACTATAATGGAAGCAGTGAAGACCATGATCCATGATCAATATCTTCCAATGTGCTTATGGGCAGAAGCACCAAAAACAACAGTTTATGTGCAAAACTGATTATGCCATAGTGCACTTAGGTTCAAGACCCTGGAAGAGATGTTCTCCAGAAAGAAGCCAGAGGTAAGCCATCTCAGAATATTTGGCTGCCCAATATTCATACATATTCTGAAAGAGAAGAGAAACAAGTTGGACCCCTCAGGAAAGAAGGGAATATTTGTGAGATACTGTGAGGCCTCCAAGGCCTTCAAGATTTATATACCAGGTCACCATCACATTGAGATCAGTAGGGATGTGACATTTGATGAAGATTCATCACTAAATAAATCAAGAAGATGCCATCTTGAAGAAGTATATGAAGAGGAACTTGTAGCTCCCATAGTTGCAGAATTAGTGAGGGAGGTTCCCAGAGTTGTAGAACTAGTGAGGGAAGTCATAGCTTCCCTTGATGAGGAAATTCTATAAGATCATGACATAGTAGAATTTCAAGAACCTCCTCAGATGACGATCTCCCATAATAGAAAGCCTACTTGGGCTAGGGAGTTTATTCAATATGGAGGGAAATATGGTGTTCCCGAAGGAACCACGAGACAGGTGAAGAGACCTAAGCCATTATCCAATTATATCGCTTTGATGTGTGATCTCCTAGAGAACAAGCCTACCTTCTTTGAAGAAGCCATTCATAATAAAGAATGGTTAGATGCCATGACAGAAGAATACCAATCCATAATAAAGAATGATGTATGAGAAATAGTTCCCAAACCAAAGAGAAAGGATGTGGTATCTTCCAAATGGATCTTCAAAATAAAACATGCTGATGATGGAAGTATTGAAAAGTATAAAGCAAGGTTTGTCACTCATGGATTTTCTCAAAAGGAAGGCATTGACTATGAATAGACATTCTCTCCTGTAGCTATATACACTTTGATTAGAACCATCATAGCCCTTGCAGCTAAGATGAAGTGGAAGTTACACCAGAGGGACATAAAGACAAATTTCCTAAATGGTGTCATCAAAGAACAAGTGTATATAGAACAACCTCAAGGATTTGAAGTTGAAGATAGGAAGAATCATGTCTGGAAGTTGAAGAAGGCTCTGTATGGGTTGAAGAAATCTCCTAGAGCTTGGTATGGTAGGATAAACAGTTTTCTGATGAGCTTGGGCTTTACCAAGTGTAAAGAAGATTCTAACCTCTACTTCAAGGTTATGAATGATGAGTTGGTGATATTTCTACCATATGTGGATGAATTATTATTAACTGGAGAATAAAATCTCATCACTGAATGTAACAAGAAGCTCACTTCATAATTTGAGATGAAATACCTTGGCGTAATTCATTATTTCTTAGGTCTTGAGGTATGGAAGAGCCCAGAGAGAATCTTCCTTAACCAAGGGAAGTATGCAGTCGAAATCCTGAAGAGATTTGACATATTAGAGTGCAAGTCCATGAATACACCCATGGAAGCAAAGCTGAAGCTACTGGTCGACACTTCGTCAGAATTGATTGATGCCACACTGTATAGATAGATCATTGGATTGTTGATGTAACTCATGAACACCAAACTAGATATCTATTTTTTCATGAACACCTTGAGTTATTCTCTGGTAGAACCTAGACATGTTCACCTAGTTACTGAAAAACATGTGATGAGGTACCTTAAGGGTAGATTATATTGTCGTCTCAGCTATGATGGAGATCATGATTTCAAACTGAGTGGGTCCACTGATTCAGATTGGGATGGAAGTGTCTCTTACAAGAAGAGCACTTCAGGATGTTGTTTTAGTTTCAAATCAGCCATGATCTCATGGCAGAGTAGGAATCAATAAAGTATTGCTCTCAGTACAGCAGAAGCAAAGTACATTTCTTCATGTTCTTCCAACTGTGAAGTTATATGGATTCGAAAGTTGTTGACAGGTCTATTCGACCTAGAGATGGAAGAAACCATGATTCTATGTGATAACCAAAGCTGCATAAAGATGACAAAGATTCTTGTATTTCATGATAAGTCAAAATACATAGAGATATGATACCATTACATATGTGACATGGTGCAGAGAGGAGACATAAAGCTCCAATACATTAGCATGGATGAACACGTTGTTGATGTGTTGACCAAGCCTCTATCTCGTGTAAAGTTTGAAAATTTTCAAGATAACTCGGTAAAGGACCTCCCTCAATAGGGGGAGTAGAGTTGTGATATCCTAGCCTAATGCTATACCTCCAGCTTAATTGTTCTGTCGAGATTCCAGCCAAGTGTTGTTTTTCCAGCTTAATTGTTGTGTCGAGATGTCAGCCTAGTGTTGTGATTCCAGCTTAATTGTTGTGTCAAGATGCCAACCGAGTGTTGTGCTTTCATCTTAATTGTTGTGTCGATATGCCAACTTGGTGTTGTGATTCCAACTTAATTGCTATGTTGAGATTCCATCTTAATTGTTGTGTTGTGATTCCATCTTAGTTGTTGTGTTGTGATTCCATATTAATTTTTGTGTTGTTCTTCCAACTAAATTGTTGTGTTGTGATTCTAGCTTAATTGTTGTGTTGCGATTCCAGCTTAATTGTTGTGTTGTGATTCAAGATTCATTGTTTTGTAGTGTGCCAGCCCCGTGCTGTGATGATGTACCAACCTTGTGTTGTGACGATGTGTCATCCCCGTGCTCTGATGATGTGACCAAACTCGTGCTATGGTGATGATCATGTATTAGTTTTATACTAATCCATATTGATGCAGATGATCATTTCATTCCATTGTGAATGACGATGTTGCTGATGAGAAAAACTTTTGATGATTTATAGATATGCCAGTCAGTGTTCCAAGATGTTGTTGATAATGTTTCCCTCTCACTCACCTGATGTTGTTGATGATGATGTCCTCTCTCTCGCCTGATGATTTTGTAGAATACCCTTATTGTTAAGGGGGAGTGTTGAAATAATGTAACTGAAAAGAGTATTCTAATTATTACTGATGTATTATTCATTAGATCAATCCCCTTTTGTGGATTGATCATGTCGACTATTGTAAATGACCAAATCCCCTTTTGTGGATTGGTCAAAACATAATTGTAATAGGAAGATTAAGAATTCAGCCCCAAAATATATATTAAAGGTGGTTGTAACCACTGAGAAGAAGAAGTCGGCCCTTCCAGTGAAAAGACACCTCCACACGTTCCAAAATTGTATGAATAAGGAGGCTAGTGCCTCATTTAGACACACACTCACTTGTTCATCAAGAAGCAAGTTCAGAGATACAATTGGAGAAGGAAGAAGAGAGAGAGAGGCACATTATTGGGAGAGGAATTTCTGTATTTGTTTGATTTATCTCTTGGCATTGTATTGGCTATCTATATTAAGGAATTTTTTATGGGTTTTCTCCCCCATGAGGGTTTCCCAGGATAAATGATGTATCTCTTATGATTGTGTATTTCTCAGTGATGCTATTTATGCTATTGTTATATAGTGAAATGAAAAGAACTTTAATAATAGCTTAAACCTTAAAAAAAAACATATTGACTTGGTCCCTTGCTACATGGGTTGGGGTTTCCTTTTCCCTGCTTTGGCTGTGAGGGGTTTGCAGATCCAAAATATCATCGTTTCTTCTTAAATTTCTGCTTGATCTTGAGAACATATCTATAAGTCGTACCCAATGAGGCAGTGTCCAAGAAATCCATTTTGGTTTGAATTTATCTATGAAAATAACTGTGGTATTTGAGCACCATATGATGCTCAAAATATTTGATACCCAATTTGGTGCACAGGGTATGGAAAACATTGGTGAAGTCTGGTACTGTCTGGTCCCTTTCTTGAAGTAGGGTTGTCCATCTGGTGTACTGGTCCTTGTAGCTTCCAACGAGGTAGTATTGTTCCTTAATGGCATCCCAGAAGGAATCCCATGTAGGGGCCACCACAAAAATTATAGATTCCTCCATGGCCCTTTGCTCAGAGTAAGTTTCCCACTAGTCTTTAACATGGGGAACACCCTTGAGGAGTGAAAAAGCGATCTTTTACCTATCGAAAAAATTGTGGACTGAAAAATATCCTTCGAGCAGATTCAACCATTTATCTACATCATCCCCATCTATTAGTCCTTCTGACGCAAATGCACCACCCAGGGCACATCTGCTCTCACCAGGACCTTCTCTTCCCTAGGCCCAAAGAACAAAAATGTTCTTCAAATCCCTTATCGGGACTTTTCTGCACCCACAAAATATTCTCCTTATGATCCCCCTTCCTCCTATCGGGAAATCGGCCTTCGCGTGATTGCGAATCCTGAACTCATGGGATCAGGCCTTATAAATCCCCGAACCCCGATGAAATATCCCCGTCACACCTTCCTCATCTCCTATCGGGAAATTCCTTGTCGGTAAATCGAAACTTACGATGTCGTAAGCTACTTACCTCTCATATCCCCGATTCCCAAACTCCGATGCCACCTGTCCTCCACTTCAGGTGTTAACCTTGTTGGGAAATCGCGTGTCAGGTTTTTCGTGATTTCCATGGTCGATGTTCATGGGACCTTTCAAACCCTGAACTCCAATAGCTTGACACCTGTTCTCCACTCTATCGGGCAACGCAAAATCGCGATTTCAATTGCAACAATTTCCTTGTATGCGAAAACCCCGAAACGTCGAACTCTGACCCTTTAGGATCCTCAGACATGTATCTTTCAGATCAATGGCTCTGACCGATTCGGGAAATCGTGGATCGCAATTTCAGTTTGCAAGAGTTTCTCAACTCTGAAAACCTCGATGCCTCCAAACGCCGACTTGCCAGGATCTTCCGCCACGTTTCCTTGCCGATGAACGGCCCAAAGCGCTCGTCGGAAAATCGCGGATCGCGATTCCTTGATACGAGATTTCTACATCCTCGAAAACTCTGATATCCCGATGGACTGAACCCCGACGCTCCCTGGCTCCTTTCCACGTGTCCTTGTCAAACCCTGATGTCGCCAATATCTCGATGACTCCTCCTCTGCTCACTAGGGCTTAAACCTTGCGCAACTTTCCAGGATCTAACGACTGGCGGGTGACTGGTCCACGATCCAATGCTTCACGACTCCTGGAGCTTGAACTCCCAGTGCAACCGTAACCTCTCCACTTCTTCAATAAATCCCACGACTTTTGGGATCCTATTGACCTCCCCTATGAGATCTTGACCGTTGATTCCTTTTCTCCTTTCTTAAGGACTTCTTGGCACAGAATCCTCCTCTGCAGTCTTCGATAATGATATCATGAAGGTGCTATGCCTCTTGATCTTTTCCCACTCTGATTCTTCAGAGGAACTTGTGCGCACTCCTTGCGGCAATCCTTCAATAATTTCCAAGTGTTGAATCCTTCAGACTCTGCGTACTCCTGCAGCAGCAGTCTTCAATTCTCCTTTGCCCAGATTTACAACTGAGACTTCTTCTCCAGCCTGCGCACTCCTTGCACGGCTTCAACAGTCCACTTTCACTTCTGAGAGGTTTGAGAACAAGAGTTTGACTCCCGAGCCTTCTGTCAACGCACTCCTTGCAGATGACTCAAGTGCACTCCTTGCAGGAATCCTTTCTCAAAGAGAAAACAATTGTTACTCACTTCACCTGCTCTCAGACTTCTATCTTACTACATGAAGTCATTCACACACACAGCATAAAAAATGCATAACAAGAAGTAATACTCAGAGAAATTAACACACATACATGGAGAATAACACAACAACCATGAGTCTGAACCAACTTCTTCCACTAATTCATGATCTGTACATGGATGTCTTCTACAACTCCTTGCTATTCTCCTATTCTCTTCCTTGATAATAATCTATCTGGTTCATGTTACAATGATACAAATGAGGGTGTCTATAGTTGGTTTTCCCTCTTCCTTCTAGAACTATCTAATCTAGAATTTAATTCTATCTACCTGCAACTACTACTATAAATGCCTCTGGCTATCTCAGACGAGAGTGTATGGCTCAAGGTCAGATTACATTCTTTCCAAGGAGCCTAAAATAAATGGTCTCATTTATGTTTAGCGCGTTAACTCCAAGGGAAAATTTTGAAATTTTGAAAACTTGCACTGGACATCTTCCGGCTGACTTCCGCTTCCACGTTGGTTGCTTGTCGTGAGGGATGCTCCTGCATCATACTCCCTCGCTTGAAAATTTGCATGGGTTCCTGTCCATGAGCTCCCGCATGGTATGTCCATGCTTCTGAATCTCTGCTTCAGTCTCCTAGCTAGCATCTTCAATTGGATGACCCTTCCACTTAACCAAATATTCAAAATATTCTTTCCTCCTGGTTTTCTTGCCCACTCGTTTGTTCAATATCTGCTCCATCTGTGGCTTCTCAACAAATGGCATCTATTTCTGCCACTGGATCTCTGGTTGTTCATCACTTTTAGCTCATGCTTCATCAACTTTATATGGATATAGATCCGAAACATTAAATATCATAGATATTCCAATGTCATCTGGTAACTCGATTTCATAAGCGTTTTTTCCGAATTTTTTCAAGACCTTACATGGCCCACTTTTCTTCATCTTTAGCTTGTTGTATGTTCCTCTCGGGAACCTTTCTTTCCTCAAATGTGCCAGAACCATATCACCAAATTCAAACTGAAGTTGTCTCCGATGCTGATCTGCTCTACATTTGTACTCCTGACTTGACTTCAATAGTCGCTCTTTCACCTGACTGTGAAGCTCCTTCATTGCTTCAATGAACTCTCTTGCACTAGCACTGCTAGTATCAGTCTGTTCTGAATCCCTTAATTTAGAAACTCCTCTTGGTTGTATTCCATACACAATCTGAAATGGACTTTTTCTTGTGCTCCTGTTCACTGAATCATTGTAAGCAAACTCTACTTATGGTAATATGATGTCCCAGCTGCTATGGTGCTCTGTCACCAAGCTCCTCAACAAATCTACCAGACTTTTTTTGACCACTTCTATTTGTCCATCCGTCTGAGGATGATAAGCAGAAATAAACATCAAATTAGTTCCGAGCTTCTTCCACAATGTTCTCCATAAATGCCCTATGAATTTTGTGTCCCTGTCTGAGACTATGCTTTTTGGCAATCCATGGAGTCGAACAATCTCCTTGAAAAATAAATTTGCGATGTGGGTCACATCGTTGGTCTTCTGGCATGGGATAAAATGCACCATTTTAGAAAACCTGTCAACTACCACAAAGATTGAATCAACACCCCTTTGTGTCCTCGGCAATCCCAACACAAAATCCATGCTAATTTCGTCCCACGGCCTCTCTGGTATGGGCAAGGGTTGATAAAAACCCGCATTCTGCTTCCTTCCCTTTGAATGCTGGCAAATCCTACATCTGTCCACAAATTTCTTGACTTCTGACCGCATCCCTGGCCAAAAGTATGACTCACTCAGCTTTGCAAATGTCTTATCATGGCCAAAATGTCCTGCCAATCCTCCACTATGCTTCTCCTTCAACAAGTTCTCTCTCATGGAGTAATTCGAAATACACAGTTGATTTCCTTTAAACAACAATCTGTCCTGGATCACATACTCTATCCATTGACTCCTGTCTCTGAGAATTGGATTCTCAGCTGCTTCATAAGCTTCCTTGAAGTTTGAATTGTCTGCATACATGTCCTTCAGATCATTAAAGCCTAACGTCCTGACTTTGAACTCCGGCAACAACAAACTTTTCCGGCTCAAAGCATCAACAACTTTGTTAGCAGTACCAGAAATGTGCTTTATTACAAAAGTGAAATTTTGCATGTATTCGACCCACTTAATATGCCTCTGGTTCAACTTTTCTTGTTGAGTCACATATTGTAAAGCATGGTTATCACTATATAAAACAAATTCCTTCGGAATCAAATAGTGCCTCCATTTCTTCAATGCCTGTATGATGGCATAGAAATCTTTATCATATGTGGAGTATTTCTCCTTCGCTTCATTCAGCTTCTCGCTGAAATATGCAATCAACCTATCTTCCTGGCTCAAGACCACTCCAATTGCAAACCCGCTTGCATCACATTTTACCTGAAATGTTTTATGAAAATATGGCAACACCAGAATTGGTTTCTCTGTAATCTTTCGTTTCAAAAAATTGAAACTCTTCTCAGCCTCTTCCGTCCAGTGAAAATATTTATGTCTTTTCTTCACTGTATCCAAAATTGCTGCACTAATTCCACTAAAATTCCTGATGAATTTCCGGTAAAAACTAGCTAGTCCATGAAAACTCCTCACCTCAAATACATTCCTCAGTGATGGCCAATTCTTGATTACCTCCACCTTATCTGGATCCATTCTCAGTTCATTTGCAGATATAACAAATCCCAAATAAACAAGTTCTGTCTTCATGAATGAGGACTTCTTCATATTTATCAACAGCTTCTCTTGCTGTAGCCTCCTCATCACAATAGCCAAATGCTTCAAGTGTTCAGCCTTTGTCTTGCTGAAAACCAATATGTCATCCAAATACACGATGACAAATTTTCTGATCAATTCCTTCAGGACTTCATTCATCAACCTCATAAAGGTACTCGGTGCATTCGTCAAGCCAAACGGCATGAAAAGCCATTCGTACAAACCTTCATTTGTCTTGAATGGCATTTTCCATTCATCACCTTCTCTCATACGAATCTGATGATATCCACTCTTCAAATCTATCTTTGAAAAAAAAAAATCTCCACTTAAGCAATCCATCAAATCATCCATTCTTGGCAATGGGAATCTATACCTAATAGTTATCTTGCTGATGGATCTCGAATCAGTGCACATCCTCCAGCCTCCCTCTTTCTTCGGACTGAGTACTATTGGAACAACACACGGACACAAACTTTCCCTGACCAAGCCTTTGTCCAACAACTCCTGGACCTGTCTTTTAACTTCTTCATTCTCCTGCGGCGTCAATCTGTACGTGGCTTTGTTTGGTAAACTAGCTCCTGGTATGAGATCAATGTGATGGCTCACACTCCTCATTGGTGGCAACGAACGAGGTAGTTCATCCACTACAATATCAGAGAACTCTTCCAGCAGTTCTTGAACTTCTCCTGGCAAATCGTCCACTTTTGTGCTAGTCAGAACAATTCTCGGTTTTCTGACCACAAAGAATTGTGGATCCTCCTTCTTCTTAACTTCTGTAAGAAGTTCCTTCCCACTCATGAGAATTACTTTTTTGTTTACCTCCAGCTTCACCTCTTTATATTCAATTAGACACAACATATGGGTCTTCCCATTCCTCTCCAGGGTATATGTATTCTTTCTCCCATCATGGATCACATTTCTATCATATTGCCATGGTCTACCCAGCAATAAATGACAGACATCCATAGGAATAACATCACATAAAATCCTATCATTATACCCTCCTATCTTAATGTCAACTAAGCATTGTTTAGTGACATTTACCTTATGTCCCTTCAGTAGCCATGAAACTTTGTATGGATTCGGGTGATCGGTTGTCTCCAACTCCAGCCTCTCCACCATCTCGGTTGAAACGAGATTGTCTGTGCTTCCACTGTCCACGATGACCTTGCATGACCAACCTTTAGTCTTGCAAGCAGTCCTAAAAAGACTATTCCTCTATGCCGAGTTCTCCATTCCCTTTTCTGGCATCAAAAGGACTTTTCGCATCACCAATGATCTTCCGCCTTCAGCGTACTTTGCCTCAACACCTCGCCTCCGTGCCTCGGCGATATGAGTCTCTCCTCCATCCTTCTTCCTATCTGGACAGTCAACTGACTTGTGTCCATATTTTCCACATGTGTAACATGTGATGACTCCACCTCTTCCTCTTCCTCTACCTCTGGGATGAGGAAATCTATTACTATCAGCATATCCTCCTCTTGGCTTAGTATGTTGTTCCCTTTGTTCAGCATATGGCCTTCTCTGTGAGGTTCTGCCTCTTTCTGTCTTTCCTTGAGGTTTCTTCCATTCCTCCTTGGACTTCTGGGTCCTTTCCTGGGCAACTGCCTTGCCTCTGGGCTGACTTCTGCCTCGGCCCCTCTGACTTTGTTTACGGCTCAGCTTCTCCTCAGCTTTCAGAGCCAATTGGTAAGCATCCTCCACAGTTCGGATGGTTGCCAAATTTAGTTCATCCTGAATTTCATACCTCATTCCATTCATATACTTGGCCACCTTTTCATCATTGCTTTCACAATGACCTGCTCTAATATTCAACCTGTAAAATTCCTTGGTGTACTCTTTCACCGTCATCATCTTCTGTCTCAGGTTCTACATCCTCCTAAACAGAGAAATTTAATAGTCCCTGGGAATGAATCTTTCCTTCATCTTTGCAATCATCCTGTCCTAGCTCTTAATTTTTTTCTTTCCTTGGCAACACCTGTCAGCTTGCAGTTCATCCCACCACAATGTTGCATGTCCTTTTAATCATGTGACAACATGTCTGACCTTCTTATCATCTTTGATATCTTCATAATCGAAGTAAGTGTCAAGAGCTCTAATCCAGTCTAGCAGCTCTTCTATATCCAGACTCCCTTCATAAGCTGGAATGTCCATCTTTGTTTTTGAACTCATCCAAGCGATAGCCTTAATTAAATTCTCATTATCTACATCTTCTACTGGGATTTATTCTTCTTCACATCTAGCATCACCTTCATCCTCGGATTCACTGATATCTCCTGCATCAGCTCTTCGCCTTTCTCTTATCTCCATGTCCTCCATTCTGGCACGAAGATTACGCATTCCTCTTTCCATGTCTGAATTCTGTCCTTGCCTACCTCTTTCTCTGGACATTTCTCTTCCTCTGGACAATTCCCTTTCCTCCTCTGGATTGGGTGATTGTCTATTTCTTCTCCTTGGCAGCATGGTGTACTCTCCTTGTCCTCTGCTATAGAAAGAAAAGAAGATTTTCTATGCTCTGATACCACTTGACGCGAACGCACCACCCAGGGCACGTCTGCTCTCACTAGGACCTTCTCTTCCCTAGGCCCGAAGAACAAAAATGTTCTTCAAATCCCTTATCGGGACTTTTTTGCACCCACAAAATATTTTCCTTATGATCCCTCTTCCTCCTATCGAGAAATCGGCCTTCGCGTGATCACGAATCCTGAACTCACGGGATCGGGCCTTATAAATCCCCGAACCCCGATGAAATATCTCCGTCACACCTTCCTCGTCTCCTATCGGGAAATTCTTTATCGGTAAATCGAAACTTACGATGTCGTAATCTACTTACCTCTCATATCCCCGATTCCCGAACTCTGATGCCACCTGTCCTCCATTTCAGGCGTTAACCTTGTTAGGAAATCATGTGTCGAGTTTTTCGTGATTTCCGTGGTCGATGTTCACGGGACCTTTCAAACCCCAAACTCCGATAGCTTGACACCTGTTCTCCGCTCTATCAGGTATCGCGAAATCGCGATTTCAATTGCAACAATTTCCTTGTATGCGGAAACCCCGAAACGCCGAACTCCGACCCTTCAGGATCCTCAGACACATATCCTTCAGATCAATGGCTCTGACCGGTTCGAGAAATTGCAGATCACGGTTTTATTTTGCAAGAGTTTCTCAACTCTGGAAACCCCGATGCCTCCAAACGCCGACTTGCCAGGATATTCCACCACGTGTCCTTGCTGATGAATGACCCAAAGCACTCGTCGGGAAATCGTGGATCGCGATTCCTTGATGCGAGATTTCTACGTCGTCGGAAACTTCGATATCCCAATGGACTGAACCCCGACGCTCCCTGGCTCCTTGCCACGTGTCCTTCTGAAACCCTGATGTTGCCAATATCCCGATGACTCCTCCTCTGCTCGCTGGGGCTTAAACCCTGTGCAACTTTCCAGGATCTAATGGCTGGTAGGTGACTGGTCCATGATCCAACGCTTCACGACTCCTAGAGCTTGAACTCCCAGTGCAACCGTAACCTCTCCACTTCTTCAATAAATCCCACGACTGACCAGATCCTGTCAACCTCCTCTACGAGATCTTGATCGTCGATTCCTTTTCTCCTTTCTTAAGGATTTCTTGGCACGGAATCCTCCTGTGTAGTCTTCGATAATGATATCATTAAGGTGCTATGCCTCCTGAGCTTTATCCACTCTGATTCTTCAGAGGAACTTGCACACACTCCTTGCGGCAATCCTTCAACAATTTCCAAGTGTTGAATCCTTCAGACTCTGCGTACTCCTACAACAGCAGTCTTCAATTCTCCTTTGCCCATATTTACAACTGAGACTTCTTCTCCAGCCTGCACACTCCTTGCATGGCTTCAACAATCCACTTTCACTTCTGAGAGGTTTGAGAACAAGAGTTTAACTCCCGAGCCTTCTGTCAATGCACTCCTTGCGGACGACTCAACTGCACTCCTTGCAGGAATCCTTGCTCAAAGAGAAAACAACTGTTACTCACTTCACCTACTCTCAGACTTCTATCTTACTACATGAAGTCATTCACACACACAGCATAACAAATGCATAACAGGAAGTAATACTCAGAGAAATTAACACACATACATGGAGAATAACACAACAGCCATGAGTCTGAACCAACTTCTTCTACTAATTCATGATCTGTACATGGATGTCTTCTACAACTCCCTGCTATTCTCCTATGCTCTTCCTTGATAATAATCTATCTGGTTCATGTTACAATGATACAAATGAGGGTGTCTATAGTCGGTTTTTCCTCTTCCTTCTAGAACTATCTAATCTAGAATTTAATTCTATCTACCTACAACTACTACTATAAATGCCTCTGGCTATCTCAGACGAGAGCGTATGGCTCGAGGTCTGATTACATTCTTTCCAAGGCACCTAAAATAAATGGTCTCATTTATGTTCAGTGTATCAACTCTAAGGGAAAATTTTGAAAATTCGAAAACTTGCGCTGGACGTCTTCCAGCTGACTTCCGCTTCCACGTTGGTTTCTTGTCATGAGGGATGCTCTTGCATCACCTTCAAATAATGGAATATAAAAATTTAACTATACCTTGAACGGGGTTTCATGGCCTCTTGATGAATATTCTTCTCCCTTGGGCAACCGTCGAAGGATTTGCACGATGTTGTCCATCATTTTGTTCCTTTGTCATGCGATGGATTCCTCGAGAAACATTTTAATAGGATGTTTTGCTCCATCATCTTTATTTTTGTCTCCCATGGGTTGTCGGACTCGGTGTGACCAATCCAGTAATGGATCGATTGGTTTGAGTCTCAACTTCTTGTACCCAGACCTTGTTAGGGACATGCATGAAGAAAAATCAATGAAGAGTAGACCAATCTGATACCACTGATCCAGATTTAGGAAGGGAACGAAATGATTAACAGACTTAATACAATAAACAAAAATATAGGAAGAATAATACAAATATACAGTGAACAATAACTTCTATTAAATAATGAAATATTCTAAAACTTTAAAACTGTAGAACTGAAACTTGCTTGAATGGTGGTAGCTATATCTGAGAAGATATGTGGATGCTACATGCATCTGTTTGAGCATAATGAAATACAATGAGGCTCTAGAGACCCTTTTCATATTACTCATGAATGTCAAAGCCCTATATATCCAAAAACCTAACCCTAGAAGGTGAAATGCCAAAAGTCATGTGGGCCCTATGGGTAAGTTGGTGTAATTTGGTACCTCAACTTCCTAGGGTCGTAACTTTTGCATATGATCTTTGTTTTAGGCATGTGATAGACCATTGGAAAGGTCTTACAAAGAACTACACATTATTCCATTAGACTGTGACTCCATTTACAATCTAATTGTGGCGAGTAAAAACAAATGTATAGGGCCCCAAAACACCTTGGAAGTATAACAATATGTGCTCGCATGAAAACATTCAAAATAAGCCAGTTGGATTAGGTGATAGGCCACCCGTATCCACCTAGAGAATGTGTGAGGCTTCAGATAGCCCTAGAAGTGTAGAACTCACAATTATAATGTAGTACATAAAGACGTGCCGAATAAAAAACAGACACGAGGAGCCAGTTGGAATAGGTGGGTCACCACCAATATCCACCTGGATCACCCAAACCATGAGAAAAACCATGGACAACCATGAGAGGTTTCAACTATGTTGCAACAAATATACATGGAAGCAATATAAGTCATCCAACAAAGGCATGCCAATTATTTGTAATAGAAGACCTAGACAAAAAATCACAATCAAATGGGAAAATTATAAATAGATGCAATTACTAGGGTGTCATAAAATAAATATGACCTTCCTTCCTCTTGTTTCTCCAATTCATATCCTTGTTCCTAGGGTGGCATGGGGAGGTGGGTTAGTATAAATACAATGTGTTCCAAGAAAGATGATTTGTTCCTTTACAATTTTAATGCATGGAAAACCAGGCTAGAGAAGGAATTCATTTAGTAAGCATAATGAGAAGGAAAAGTGGGCTTCTATCATAGAATTATAACCACAAGAAAAAGCATTCCATATTTAATTAGGTGCATCTAAGTGAATAAAAATACAAACGTCGATTTGCAACCTAGATTTTGATAGAAAGTATAAAGACAAAAAAGGTGTTGAACAAGTTCAAGTGTTAATTGAAATCATAAAACCATAAGCACACAACCATCATAGCCAATCCTCAACATAATAACATGCATCAACAAATTTACTTAGGGCATTATAATATCATGGACGATGTTAAGAATTGCATGTGTTTCAATGACATTAGCCACTAGACATCTAGAAAGGGTCAGTGATCAACATTGCAGTTTATGGGTTCTTATAGCAATGGATTTCAAAAAAAATTTATAGGTATTCTAGATATCTATCCATCTTACAAAAAATGGTTCAAAAAGCAACATAAATTTGTAAGAAAACACTCTTGTTTCTAGGGGGTAAGGGGGGTTGGGAGGTTCCATTGGGAAGAAGAGTATTTTTCTCTTGAAATTATGGTGCATGGTGAATCAAGGTATAGAAGACAATCGTCCCCTAAAGAGAATTAAAATAATAAAGAAACATGGTATCTAGGAATTATGACAAAATGAACAAACATTCTCAATTTATCTAGGAAAAGTTTGAAGCAAAGGAAACTCAAAATAAATATTTAGGAAAAATGCATATGGAGCTATCAAAAAATTTCCACAACCAAAATCTATAAATTTAAAGAACATCTATTAGTAGAGACATTTTAACAATAATCTATTCAAGGAATCCTAATGTCCTTGTTTATATATAGCTACAACCAACATACAATACAAGGCACATTAGCAACCAACATAGACCTATGGAACCCTAGGATGAAAATATAAAATCCATTAGAAAACAAAAATGAAACATACATTAACTTGCAAAACACTTCACTCAAATTAAAACTAGCATGGCTATGTACCAGGGTATTAAGAAGAGATCAAAACACCCTACAATAAAAATAGTTTCACAATTTTGACAACTAGCAATAATGATTCCAAACAATCACACCCATAGCTTATCGCGCCCCCACAAATTGAGATGAAGCAACATTTTGCGTCAATATCTTACTCATTTTTGGTTAAATAGTGAAAGTATTGATTGGGACTCCTAATAGACTAGCCTACGAATGGAATCAATGGCTAGAGAATCTGCACCAAAACATTAAAATTCTATATCTCTAAGAAATAGCCAAAAGATGAACAAAACAAATTAGGAAATAACCCAAGTGCACAAACAAAATCTCATTATATCGAAGCAACAATTAAATGACATCAATCACAACAAAACCCACAAGTCAACACAACGAGGGCATGGAGTGCATTACTCAAGCACCATGGCCTCTAATGCACCTATGAATCACATAGAACTTAGAGACAAACCCAACTACAATCACAATTATAGTTGAATAAAATGACATGAAGAATGAATGGAGAAGACAAGATGAATTACTCCAAAGAAAATTCCATCTAGTCTCTATATACCCATACAGTTGATCCACAACCAAAAATTCCAAACAACCATTCCCACTACTCACCACACCCTAAATAATAAAAAGGAATTGAAAATGTGGTTTAATGGCCTTGAACTCATTTTCAATAAATTTTGGAAGCAATGAAATGAAAATCCATGTCACCACTCTAGAAGAAATGGTGCTAATGACTAAGGAATTCACATGCAAACTTTAAGAAAACTAGAGCTCCAAACCAATAGCCACAAAAAAAAAATATTGAAACACCCAAACTACCAAGCCACCATAGGTAATTCAAAACAAACACATCCCTAGTGCACTACAACTCGAGTAAAGAAAATGAAGAGTAATGACATATAAATCTCCATGCAAGCATTAAAAAAATAGAGCATGAAACCAATAGTCACAATAGCAATGCTAAAGACATCTTCACAACAAAACTACTAAAAATAATTCCAAATTGCCACACCCCAACTTGATACTCAAAAAATCCAAGCCAACAATGTATATGGAATCAATGAATCAAGGATCAACATCTAAACATTAAAAATATAGATTTATGAACCCATACCCATAAGAAAAATAACATAAATAAGCCCACAACCTAGGTGCACAAGTGTAACCTTGACATCAAACAAATTAGTGATCTATCTTCTTCCCAACAATGAGTTGGATAGAAAATGAATAAAAAAATATAATACATGGAGGATACCAAAAACAAAGATACCTCTACATTCACATAGATAAAGACAATGGTGAACCCTCTTCATCCCAAAATCCACACAAAAATGAGTTGAGATGCATATGCATGCAGTACGAGAGGAGGGGGATGGAGGATGCCTCTGCATTTAATACAAGGCACCTTAATTTGGAAAGAATTAAATGCGTATTACCACCTCCGTTCCCCACCAATCTCCACATAAATTTGTTTTAATTTTTGGTGGGTTTAAATAGTCACATTAATGATAGTACCGAATTAAAAGAATAAAAAAACATAACTTCTAATTAAAAAAAAATGAAACTCAAAAAAATACTGGATAAAAAAATATTTCAAACTTAATTTTCAAAATTATTGTAATGAAAAAATAACTTGGAAAAACAATTTTCAAAATTATTGTGAAATCATTGAGAGAAAAGTGATTTTAATCCTCCATACTTAAGAAAGACTAATAATTGAGAATGATGGTCTGACCGAGCATATGAAAGAGGTTTACTTCTTCCGTAATTGAGAATGATGTAATGGTCTAGTTTTAAAAGACAATATTAATAAAAAATAAATTACTCAATATATTTGTTTATATATAATCAATATTTTCAAATATTTTTTTAACTACCTTTTTTTTAAACATATCATAAGTTATTGTTTTCTTCTTAATTTTACTATACTATATATAAAAAAAATTGAGGGAGGATTTTTTAATATATGATATTTCACTTTTCCTTTTAAAGATTTTCTTTCCTCTAATTTGATAATGAAACATTGATTATATATATATATATATATATATATATATAATGATTATAAATAAAAATATTTGATTAATTTTGATTATATTTCCCATGTTGAGATTTGTAGCCTCTACAAGTATCTTATGAACTAATAATCTAGATTAGATTTTTCAAAATTTTCAATTCTAATTAATATAGTTAAATTGTAAAATCTATAAAATGTATAATTAAAAATAATTTTCTTATTTACTTAAAAATTTCATGCCATGAATTAATTTTATCTAAATCATTCAAACATTTAATTTCATGTCATGATCAATAACTAATGGTGGGCTTCATCTAGAAAATCCACATCACCCACTAATCTAGAATCTAAACCAAATCTATCACTGGAAGAAATGTTTAACAAAATGCCCAAATCATATTCAAATTGTACACTATTTTTAAGAGAATTGACATCTTTGAAAATTATATGAACACAAATTTCAATGTAATGTAAAGAAAATTTAATCTACTCTTTGTGGCTCACTAGTACATCAATGCCCCCTATATAGTGGTAAACATTATCTACTTAGATATACATTTTTGGTTTTGAAATGCACCTTGAAATATACCTTAGACCAAAAAATGTGTATCTTAAAATGTACACCATTTATTACTTTATTATTGGATGTTTCATGATAATTCCATACAACATAGGTTCCAAGATAATTACATACAACATGGGTTACAAGACAAGACTCTTGATAGCTTCTTCTCTCAAATCTAAGACTGAATTGAATTACAAGCTATAGTATCGGACTGCAAGAGTCTATCAAAATTTGAAGCGCCTGACCTAAATTGCATGTCTTAGATACTGCAATGATGGTGTGTTTTCCATTAAGATAAAGCAATTGGTGGATCCTTTGAAGCATTTATCATTAAGGCATGGCCTCTTCCTAGTAATCTTGCTTTATGCATCATTAGCTTGGACTCGAGTGATAATATGAATGATTATTATAAGTAAAATTCAATTTTTTTTCAAAATATATAAAATAACTAACTACTCTCCACACATATAGAAAAGTCATGTTTGTTATGCATCAACGACAATGACAATAAAACATTTAGACAAAATTATTAAAATTTACACAACAATAAAATAATTAATTATTCCAATAACAGAGACCCTAAGAATGTAGTGGTAAGAATCAAAAGAAATAAAAATACAGTCCCTAAGACACTAAAAGATGCTCCCATAAAGGGTTCCCTGAGTCCTTTGATGTGCTAGAGTGATCTGCCTCATTAACTTACAATCCAATGAAACATCGCCTAAACAAAAAACATACTTAAGACTATCTATTGAGAAATTCTAATTCAACCTTTGCCTTTATCATCAGATTTGTGATATGTGCTTTATCTAATTAGTGATATCTATATTGATATTTATATTGTACAAAAATTACTAATATTCAAAACATATGCAGAATATTCTAGACAATATAAATATCTTTTAATGATGGAAATA